>ML781474.1:1307493-1322388 GCA_009831015.1 Picea engelmannii | reverse complement strand
ATTGATTTTATCCTCCTAAGTGCCTATGTGTTTTTGACTAACCCCTTTATATGATGAGGGGACTAAGTGTGGTGCAGCTTTAAAACATGCTTGACATCATTTTTAAGAAGGCAAATGGCCTTCCCCACATCTCAACAACTTTAAAATATGAAATTTTGCACATATGCGCGGGTCCCAGTGAAGACAAAGGCGCTCAAAGCGCATGCGCGCGAATAAAGACAAGTCAATAGGCACACTTGCGCAGAACATAATGGTGAATTAGGTGCATGGGCACACGATGCATGTCTGTGGGATGAAAAAACCACGCATATGTGGCACATGACTGAGAATGAAAAATCCAAATGGATTTCTCTCAATTCAACTTGGAATTGGCTGGTTGGCAGGTCGGCTTAGGCCGGTTAGTGTACCTGCAAGTTAAACAAACTAAACGAAGAGCAAGAAAAACCCAAATGAGGTAGGAAATTGATACCTTTCCCCAGAGGAGTCGCAAATATGTTGCGCCTCTTTCATCACCTTGGTGAGCAAAACAAAGGTGCTTGCAAGTTCAGTTGGGTCTACTGAGCAGGACAACTATAGAGAAAAGAGTTAGGGAAAGAAAATAAAAACTAAAATTAAGAATTGAACTAAGAGATGTAATAAAAACTAAATTCATGAACATAGGGACATAGAAACAAAAAGAACCGAAAGACCCATGTCACCAATGTTTGAGGCTGATCTATTAGTGAAAACAAAGAACCAAGAAGAAAGGGGACAATGACTCCCTTCTTCCTCCAAGGGAAGGCTCTTGGACCCTCACTAGCTAGCTCTTCTTACAACAAAGAAAAATGGAAAATGGTGATGAAAGAACTCTTTACAAATCCACTCAATGGTGAGGTGGATTGTCCAATGTAATGGTGCCAATATGTTTGTGTCAAGGATGGAGTCCTCAAAACAATAGAGGCAACATAACATTACTTTGAATTCCTTGAGAAAATTAGGTGTATCCATGTCTTTTTATAACATTCATTTGGGTTATTGTTTAACTACTTTGTAGTGTGAAAAGAGGCCAAATAGGGCATTATTAGGTCTTTGACCAACCCACCAGTCGAATCCAGCCTAGATTTGAGGGTCAAATTGGCTTGGGAGCTGAACCATAAGTGGTTGGGAGGCCGACCACTTCCATAAATGCGCCGTTTAGCAGGTGCGTGGATTTTTGCACTAACAGTCGTGCATCATGCGTCTGTGCGCGATTTCTACGTTCCTGTTCCGCGCATGTGCACGTGCGCCCAATGTCTGCAAAGCTCTCTTCAATTTTTCACTACTTTGTATATTTTTTGACCTTTTTTGAATGCTGTGGTATTAATTCAGGTCCATGGATGACTTCATCACTGTTTGACGATGCTGAGTTCTTGTAACCATGTGCGGACGAAATTTCAGTGATAACACTCATCATTGTGGGTATACCTCCGAGTGATCCCCATAATATGTGCAATCTCTACACTGATACCAACAAAGCAGGGTGAGTAACTCTGCCAATATCAATGCAACCTCGTGCTTGACCCTTGTGTTAGAAGGGCTTCCCAGGACAGGATGTTTCAAATGGAATTTGACACTCCCTAACACAAGATGCTATTGTGTGTTTTATGCTTTTGGAGAATGTATCTCTCTTCCTACTCCAAAGCGCTAGCCTAGCTAAATGTTGGTGAAATAGAGCCCTAGAAAAGAGTTACTAGATAAATTTTACAATTGCGCAGTGTTATTAAGAGCTGCTGTTTACTCAAAGGCAACGAAGATGAAACTTATGTTGTATGACGCTGACCCAACAATGCATGGATGAAAATGAAATAGATCACTTTGCATTCAATGAATCCTATGTATGGGAGAGAGAGAATGTTTTTCTAGATCAACCGTGAACTACAATGCAAAATTTCCTTTAAAATGCAAATGCAACCAATCACATATCAACAACAATTCTCTTTTGTGTCTTTTTCAATAACTTCAACAAGTGATTTTCAATGTTTTCGAAGACGAAAATGATTTTTTGAAAGAAAAATGTTTGTTCACTTTTCAAAAAGGACCCACACTATGATATTGAGAGTACTGAAAATATAAAATCAATGAACAAGCAATGACAAAAACCCAATCAACTCTTTCAATGAAAACAAAAATAAAAAGCAAACCAATATAGTCTTTTCAATGGCGCAAGAAAAGTGATCTTTCAAACAATAAGCAAATGATAAAGACCAAGAAAACTCAACTTTCAACCGATCACTGGTCCTTAACTAATCAAACACACTCAGATTCTTAAATCAGAGAGTATGGTGTTACCAAGAAAAGTCAAGGAACAAAAGGTAAGACAAAAATGACAAGAAGAGCCTTGAAATCCTAAGACTGTTCATGCACGCAAACGAAGCCAAGAAAGACATCAATCAATGGTCCAAGAAACTCTTATGAGGAAACTAAACTGATCTCGACAGTTGAAGATGCCAAAACTCAAATCCAAATTTTGGAAAAATTGGGTTCGTAGGCTGGAAATACTACACAGTGCGAGAATCACTGATTCTCACAGGTGACCCTTGAGCAGGGTGCGAGAACCTCACACTGAATCCTAAAGGCAGAATGTGAACCCTACCAATTCTCGCAGGCTGCAGTGAAGTGCAGTGCGAGAATGTCTGAACATAGTCAAAATTTTGGAAAACGAAGCAAAATTTGAAAAATCCTCTGGACCCAGAGGGTCTATCAGGATATCCTGAAGACTCAGAGATTGATATGACAGGAGAAAAGTAAAACCAGAGAAAATGGGCCACAGAAAAACAACAACAACCACAAAGAAAATGGGATGATCCCCAGTTGAGTCGCCTATTTTGTTATTAGACTAATCGGTAGGTGCGGACACTAACTGATCTCCCTAGATCCACCTAGATCTAGAACAAAACAGGACAGGACATGACTCTTTCCCTAAGTTTTGACCATTGAATCATCCTATGTGTATGATCAAGGAATTACACAATAAAGTGGAAATATCTTTATGGGAAAGGGACATGCCACTGTATCATATTAATGGAAAGTAAAGATTACAACCTGAGCCTTGATGTCACACAATTCCTTTCGATGGCTCTTGGCTCCAACACACACACTTGCTCAATCCTTGTATGAAGAAGATCCAATCCTCTTGGTAGAATTGCTAGGGTCTCCAAGATGCTGTTCAATGCTAAGTCCTTCACACAATTCGTTCACCAATTCTTGTAACACCCTATTTCCCCCAAATTTGTAATTAATCCTAATATAGGAATTACCATGCTAAAGCATGATGAAAATGTGAATGTATGATGTGAATGGACCTTATGAAGAAGGTCGATGAATGTAAATAAAATTATGAATTTATATTGCAGAACTGCTGAGAGGGGATGTGCTGAAAAGAGACCACGATGGCGGTGGAAGGCACCTGGAAAGGTGGCGTTAACTTCCACCGAGGATTAATACCGTATTTGGACTCCACTGGCCCAGAGAACCAAAAGCAGCTCGCTGGCCCTAAATTAAATGTCTCGCAGGCTGGTAGGTAGATGGTTTAATGAGGGATGGGAGGTGAACCGCCCATCCGTAGAGCCGTCAGGCCTGACCAGCGCGAGGGTAATCACGCCACACACAACCTCGCAAGAGGATAAGGCGTGGGGTAGAAGCGATTGGGGGGCAGACACGAGTGGAGAACTCTGGTGATATGTAGAGTGAGTGATAGAAGAGAGGAAGGATTGCAACCTTCACTCCTGGTCATTGGCAAACAGGAACGCAGTCTCACAACATCGTGGTCTCATCTCGGGGGTGGCTAGTGGTAAATCCGCTGGGAGTTGCTACGCCTACGGTTGGGTGGAAACAAGCACCCCTCTCAGCAGTTGCATAACCCCTGGTGTTATTTATGATAAGTGTTTTGCCTCTGGCATCTTGAAATATATATATATATTCTGACATTTATGGTCATAGCCTGTGAAACTGTGAATGATTTCATTATAAGGATGTCTGTATGGTGTCTTGATCAGTACTGATAGTTGTATGTTTAGATGGAAAGACTACGTATGGCTTATGTTCTCTTAAATTGTTGTTTATATGCATACTGATCTAATTCAGATTTCAGGTTTGGTCCTCGGGAGAAAGATACCCTTATCTGCCTCAGATAGTGCCCTGGGTGAACCTCCCCATAGAGATACCCTTCTTGGAAAAGCCATCAAGAACCTGGAAGGAGGACGTGAAGGCACAAGGCCTTAAGAAATACCTAATAATTATCAAATCGACAGACGAGATTCCGTCAGGAGATCTATGGTCACTCACGACCATCAGATCAGAAGGAGAAGATGGAGTGTTGAGTACCTCAGCCTTGACAGGTATTGATCGATGGATGAGATTCCATCGGGAAATCCATGGTCACTCATGACCATTAGATTTGGTAGGAGAAAGTAGGGTGTTAAATGCCTTACCACTTGGTTTCTCTGTGTCTTCGTGAGTAGCGAAGAAATTGGGATCGTAGATCCCCAAGGTCCATGAGAACATCCAGACCATTGATTTTCCACGTCCAGGAAGCCGTGGCAGAGCCCACAAGTAAGGAATCTGTCCGAGCTGTTAGATCTCGGCGGAAAAACCCGACAGCCGTTGGATCTATCAGGAGTTACCCGAGGGTTAAGACCCCTGCGTATAGGGGCGAAAAACCCTAGAATAAATGTAAGCCGTCCGATTGATGGAGGCCACGTGTCGTAAGATCTCCCATTTTGGGAAATCAGGAATCGCGGAATTAGGATTCTTGTTGACAAGAGCTCAGGATTTTCCATGGTGAAAAACCTGGGATAGATCTGTGTTGTTCGATCGACAGAGGCCACGCACCATGAGATCTCCCATTTTGTGAAATCGAGAATCGCGAGATCGGGAGTCCTGGCGACAAGGGATCGGGACTTTCCTGGGTGAAAACCCCAAAGCAGTTGTGGACCGTTTGATTTAAGGAGTTGACGTGTTGAGAGATTACCCGTTTCAGGAAATCGGGGATTAGGGATTCGGGAGTTCCGTTGACAAAAATTCAGGCTCTTGCCTTGACAAATCTCGACCCATAATGATGAGACGATAGAAGGTGGCTAAGTCCCGATGAATGGATGAGATTCCTTTGGGGAATTCAAGGTCTGTAACGACTGTCCGATGTGAGGAAGAGATGTCGTCTTTAAGCTGGGGCGTGATTGCACAATTAGATAAGTGACGAGCAGATTTGGATGGCCAGAGTCCACCCACCCAGATATACGGCTAAGGATGCATTCCAGAGCCCCCTTTCCATTCTGCCTTTAATGGGGGGGGGGGGGGCNTCATCACGATCAACGACGCTCAGGTGGATTCCAGACCCCCCTTGCCATTCTACCTTTAATGGGGGGGGGGTCCGAAATAGTGTGGCGTGTGAAGTGGGGCCCCTCCTATCCTGTCGACTACTATGTCGCACCTCCCCCTCTGCCACCTGTATTCTACTTAACTGTGCGACGAGGCCTGTTCCTATTGGCCGGTCGCTAGCCCTGACGGGGTTCGACGGTGTCAGAGCCGAACAGTTTAACATTACCATAGTGCCGAGACGTGAAATACAAAAGACACTGCATTTATTTGGACTGTGATCGTGACCCGCAATTACATGGGAACGAAGAGAGAGAGAAAGGGCCAACTTACACTAGGTCTCCATGGATATTTAGGGCTTCTGATTCAGTAGAAGACCGGAAAAATCTGATTTAGGTAGTGGGTATGTGACAAAGTGGTATCAGAGCATGGTTACAACACTTGGCCTGCTTGGGCTTAGGCACGAGCCGCATTAGAAGATATTGTTATCTGCGTTTCTCTTTAAGGAGAAGGACTGTAGAATGAAACTATAATTTGGAAATTTCTATAACCCCTCTGTTAAAATGGTAACTACTCTCATAGGAGCAAGGGTGCACTAATCATTATTACGGATAAGATCTGTGTGCAAATAACAACGGTGGAATAAATTATGCTATGAAGCTGCACGATCCAGACAAGGGACATGAACTGAGTTGTTCTGATTTAGCATAACGATGGTTACCTACTAAAGCAGGTAGAGTCTCTTGCGATTAAGATGGCTAGTTAGGTAAGGATTAATACCCAAAGGAAGAACCCCTTCATGGTTTGGGAAATCTGGTAAGGATTGGTAGGATCCTTAGAAAGTTATGACCACTGTATTATTAAGAAACTAAACCCTGAGCGTATAATTCCTCATGAATGAGAGGACTAGTGAAAATATGTAAGGTCAGATTTACCTAACCTATAATGGTTAGAATCGACAATGAGGATAACCTGTTGAGGAGTCCTTTGGGACTGTTGCTAATTCCCAAGAGTGACCCTTGTTGTTCGTTTCCATAAAGAGAGGGTAACACCCGTATGAGTTAGGACTATGAGATTAGTCCTGTAAGTAACTTAAAAATCTTAGAAGATATAGCAGGAGAAATCCTTCAGAAAATAATTTTGAAGATTGGATGGGATCTAGAGTCAAGAGCCATTCAAAAAGAACCGAAACGTTTTGCAAGGAGATACCATAATTTCGCAAGACCAAAAGGCTTGGGAGAGGCAATGAAAAATTTGTGAAAAGATCATAGCCGATGATCAAGGAGCGAATTGGACCATTGATCGTCCAGAGAAAATTTCACAATTTTGGAGATCAAAGGATTCAAGGTTCTCCATAATAGAAGTCCCGAAGTCGTGAAATGCGAAATCGCGACATGATCACAACCGTCGGTTGGAGAGCCATTGGTGACCGTTAGACCTAATTAATCAGCGGGGAAGATAAGGCTGATAACTTCTCATCACAAGCTCAGGAGGAATAATATCCGTTAGATCGGAATCAACGAGAGCCATTGATCTAGAGCTATGAGGTTTCGTCTATGGGGAAAATGGAAGCATAGACTTCCCAAAGTTGCACTAGGTAAATCACTGAGTGGTCAGGACTGATGATTGCCGGAGAGATATGGACCGTGGGATCCAGACTTTTCGGGCCCACATAGAATAGAAGTTTGGGAAACAGTGGAGTGTTGTCCACGGATTCGCCGAAATACGGGATCCTGACGTGTGTCTGAGAATTGACCCCAGATTCCGAGCAAAGGGTCATATATATGAAAGAGCCGAGAAAACCTTAGCCTTGGTCTTTTGGGTTTTCGAATTTTGGGAATCAAGGAAACAAAATTCTTTGCAACGAGAATTCTGAAATCGCGAAATGCGAAGTGCCTTTTAAATTCGGATCGTGGTCACCGCCGGTGGTCGCGTGAGAAGAGGGTGTAAGCCAGTATGATGAATAGTGCATGAGTTTAATGTATTGAGGAGCTTCCTATTAAGAAGCCTGATACTCATACCAGTGGGGTATGAATGATATATAAAGAACGTGCAAGTAATGCACATGTGTGATGTAGGAGTATAAATATACTAAAGGCCCAACATGATGGCCCTGATGAGTGAAATGTGAGGCAAGACTTACACTTGAAAAAATTGAATGAATACCATGGATGCATGGTTGACTCCATTTTGAAGAGTCATGAAGGATCTGTCTTGAAGGATAGCTTAAAGGGAATGTACTCCATATCCCCAGGAAAATTCAGTACAATTAAAGGAAAGAGTAAACAAGCAAGGATGCTATGTTGTCATGATAAGAGGCAAATGTTTATGCCTTTGCAGATCACATGAGAAGGATGGTGACCAATCCTGAGATGACTGATTTTAAAAATAGAAATGTATGTAGGCTATGAAGTATACCTACGATAGCTACATGTAGGCTTAGGATTGTGAAAGTGGTTAAGAACATCATAGATGTAAATTAACAAAGATGCTTGTTTATATTCCTTAAGGGGAATATTTGGTAGACCACAAAAAGGAAAACTCAAGGTAGAGGCCATCACAGTGGTGATGGATCTACAACGAGGGAGTTGCATTCTGAAGGAGTTCCCAGTGGAGGAACTGTATAAGGTCTCTGTCAGAGGAACAGAGTCACAACCCTGATAATTATTGAAGGGTTGGACAATGGGCTGCAAGGCCTGTTCATGTATAAGAATCCTGGATTACATTTTTGGAAGAATAATGTAAGTAATAGAAGGCTAATAACTCAATATTGACCATTCTGATAACCTAATGGAAGTGTGTAGGATGCACACGTTCCTGATTCATTATGAGCAGGTAGTTTCTATTAAAGCATGCTGCAGTATCCTAAGATTTAAGATGAGCCTAACCCAGGGCTGCTCAGAAAAGAGCAGTTGTGGAAACCAGTATGGCTGGTAAGAGGCCAGTAAACCCTTGGGTATGATTGAATGGATAAATGGGGATGTTTATCTGATACGGCTTGGTGGAAGCTATGATGAAGGAAAGGCAGTGAGATCTTAGAGATAACTTGACTGGGCTAAAAAGCCCTAGGCGATGAAGAAAGAATTGGAGGAAAGGGAGAGTCCTCGATTCTTTCCTTGCTGTGCATTACGTTTCTATGGGATGAGAAAGCTAGTACATTGATGAAAGAAAATGCTTTGACACCATAGTAATGATGGTTTTAATGTTGTGAAAACAATTGAGAACTCTTATGTTACACTCATGAAAAACATTAAAGATAATGTGATGAAGTGCATGCAGATATGTTAGACGTTCCTGGAAATGTTTTTACTAATCAAATGCTATGATAATTGCATTTTTTATTACATGAAGATTAATGTGCCTATGGTGTATGTCATGTGTATAAAGGAGTAATATTGGAACTGTTGATAAAGACAGTTCCCAACAATGAACAACCTCAAGCAGGGGGTGACCATGGAAAGACCCCAATCGAAAGGTTGCTGACGGGATTGTGAAAAATCCCGCTAAAGCACTACTGGTAAGGTAGAAAACAGAGGAGAGGGTGCTAGTATCCAAGAACCGGTATAAAGATATTCTTGCCTGTGTGGCACAGGGGATGAAGGAATTTGGTAAGAACCCCTTCCGAAATTATTTTATTATTTGCATGTTATACCTGAAAAATTGAAAGGGCAGTTGTATGCCTTGGATACCCGAGTAGGGTATGATTCAGGGAGGATGACCTGAATAATGGAGGTATGAACCTCTGGTACTAATTGACCGATTGTAACCTTCAGAAGAATTCATGAACTGATATGTCATGAACACATGGACCACTCAAGGAACGATTGGAAACAAAACTGCTCATAGATAGCACGTTACTTGGAATTACTTCCAGGAAATGCATATTTGCATAAAAGACAAACGATGGATTCCTCATTGAGGAAGGAGGACCTTCCAACATTTTTCCTCACAAGGTATAGGTGTTAGAGAAAATCAAATGTGGGTGGCCATGATTGTTGGCACCCTGGACATTAATGAAGGCATAATGTGTGGGCACATTTATGAGAAACTTTTAATTTTAATATGTACTAATTTGGGGTTGTGATCGGCCTATAGCAGGAAGCGTGGATCCTGTAAAAAAGGAAAAAAAAAGAAAAAGAAAAAAAAAAAATGACTAAAACCATATGAGAAAAGGATAGGTTAAATCCCACAACCCATGACCAAGAACCGGTCCTAAAGTGTGATGAACTTGAAATCAATGCCAGAATGCATTGGGTATGAATGTGGCCATGGATAGTGGCACATTTGTTAAAACCCTTTGAAATGTTGAATTATGTTTGAATATATATATATATATATATATATATATATATATATATATATATATATATACACACACACACACATAGAGAATCTAACCATTTTGCTTGGCTGATTGAGGAATGAATTACAGGAAGCAGAGGGTCTTGGATATTGCAGCATTGTAATCCCATAATGAAGTCCAATTGCCTGCTGAGCCAAACCATTATTGGAAGGAAAGTCCCATAATTATGAATTTGGTTCCTGTGCGGAACAAATATGAAAACAAATCGTGAGAATGGACAAATATGTGGGTGACATGTTTACAAATAAAATTTTGAAAGTTAGAATTGATAATGATGTCTCATGAATTTTGTATACCTGTGATACAGGTGAGAAGAAAATACATGTTCAGAAAGGAACAATTGAAGGCTGTCAAAAATGAAGGTGATGAACATGACTACTACTGAGCCATGAAAACCCTGTGATGAGTCAGGATCACCTGAAATAAAATTGTGTTGAGGTAACACCAGTCGGAGGGATGCCTCGGCAGAGCCAGTACGAGGGACACCTCGACTGTAAGACTCGATAGAGTCTCTAAAATTCTTCCTGTGCGAAAAAAACCTTGGTAGGGAAAAATGGATCGCCCGAGGGACTGTATAATAGTGAAGGGGATGCTTGAGCCTGGGCCTGGAGGGTGAGTGACAGCAAGGAAGAGGAGACCTTAATAATTTTTGAAAACTATTGGAATAATGCACACAGTGGGTAGTTTTCCGTGCAGGGAAAACCTTGGAAAGAAAGATGAAATTATGATGGCTTTTGTGAACTATTGAATTGGAATTATGCATCCAACGGGTACGTCAAGGAGGACAATGAACATGGATAACAAAATTTCCATGTGGATACAGATCCACAAACTGCACAGATAAGTATTGTGCTAAGAATATGCAATTTTCTTTTTCTTTTGAAATTTGAACATCAGTAAGATGTTTTTGCACAAAATTGTGAATTAATGTGCTTGTTGTCCAAGAATTATTGAAGGAAGATGACGAAGATCAAGACTTATGAAGTGGCCGGATAAGAAAGGCATGACATGTGTTTTGAGAAAGAACACCGAGGACGATGTTCCTTTAAGGGGGAGGGAATTGTAACACCCTGTTTCCCCCAAATTTGTAATTAATCCTAATATAGGAATTACCATGCTAAAGCATGATGAAAATGTGAACGTATGATGTGAATGGACCTTATGAAGAAGGTCGATGAATGTAAATAACATTATGAATTTATATTTCGGAACTGCTTAGAGGGGATGTGATGAAAAGAGACCACGATGGCGGTGGAAGGCACCTGGAAAGGTGGCGTTAACTTCCACCGAGGATTAATACCGTATTTGGAATCACTGGCCTGGAGAACCAAAAGCGGCTCACTGGCCCTGAATTAAATGTCTTGCAGGCTGGTAGGTAGATGGTTTAATGAGGGATGGGAGGTGAACCGCCCATCCGTAGAGCCGTCAGGCCTGACCAGCGCGAGGGTAATCGTGCCACACGCAACCTCGCAAGAGGATAAGGCATGGGGTAGAAGAGATTGGGGGGCAGACACGAGGGGAGAAGTCTGGCGATATGCAGAGTGAGTGATAGCAGAGGGGAAGGATTGCAACCTTCGCTCCTGGTCACTGGCAAACATGGACGGAGTCTCACAACATCATGGTCTCAGCTCGGGGGTGGCTAGTGGTAAATCCGTTGGGAGTCGCTACGCCTACAGTTGGGTGGAAACGAGCACCCCTCTCAGCAGTTGCATAACCCCTGGTGTTATTTCTGATAAGTGTTTTTCCTCTGGCATCTTGAAATATATATATATATANTGTGTGTGTGTGTGTGTGTGTGTGTGTGTGTGTGTGTGTGTGTGTGTGTGTGTATTCTGACATTTATGGTCACAAGCTGTGAAACTGTGAATGATTTCATTATAAGGATGTCTGTATGGTGTCTTGATCAGTACTGATAGTCGTATGTTTAGATGGAAAGACTACGTATGGCTTATCTTCTCTTAAATTGTTGTTTATATGCATACTGATCTAATTCAGACTTCATGTCTGGTCCTCGGGAGAAAGATACCCTTATCTGCCTCAGATAGTGCCCTGGGTGAACCTCCAGGACGTGAAGGCGCAAGGCCTTAATAAATCCCTGATAATTATCAAATCGACGGACGAGATTCCGTTGGGAGATCTATGGTCACTCACGACCGTCAGATCGGAAGGAGAAGATGGAGTGTGTAGTACCTCAGCCTTGACAGGTATTGATCGATGGACGAGATTCCATCGGGAAATGGGTGGTCACTCATGACCGTTAGATTTGGTAGGAGAAAGTAGGGTGTTAAATGCCTTATCGCTTGGTTTCTCTGTGTCTTTGTGGGTAGCGAAGAAATCGGGATCGTAGATCCCCAAGGTCCATTAGAGCATACAGACCATTGATTTTCCACGTCCAGGAAGCCGTGGCAGAGCCCACAAGTAGGGAATCTGTCCGAGCCATCAGATCTCGACGGAAAAAATGGATATCCATTGGATCTGTCAGGAGTTACCTGAGGGTTAAGACACCAGCGTATAGGGGCGAAAACCCCCAGAATAAATCTAAGCCATCCGATTGACGGAGGCCACGTGTTGTAAGATCTCCCATTTCAGGAAATCAGGAGTCGCGGAATCAAGATTCCTGTTGACAAGAGCTCAGTATTTTCCATGGTGAAAACCCCGGGATAGATCTGCGCTGTCCGATAGACGGAGGCCACGCGTCGTGAGATATCCCATTTCGGGAAATCGGGAATCGCGAGATCGGGAGTCCTGGCGACAAGGGATCGAGACTTTCCTGGGTGAAAACCTCGAAGCAGTTGTGGACTGTTCGATTTAAGGAGGTGACGTGTTGAGAGATTACCCATTTCAGGAAATTGGGGATCGGGGATTCGGGAGTTCCGTTGACAAAAACTTAGGCTCTTTCCTTGACAAATCCTGACCCATAATGACGAGATGATAGCAGGTGGCTAAGTCTCAATGAACAGACGAGATTCCTTTGGGTAATTCAGGGTCTGTAATGACTGTCCGATGTGAGGAAGAGATGCCGGCTTTAAGCTGGGGCGTGAATGCGCAATTAGATAAGTGACAAGTAGATCTGGATGGCCAGAGTCCACCCGCCCAGATCTACAGCTGAGGATGCATTCCGGAGCCCCCTTGCTATTCTACCTTTAATGGGGGGGGGAGTCCGGAATTGGACGCACAACTCTCAAACGGTCGAGATTAATTCATCATGATCAATGACGCTCAGGTGGACCCCCCTTGCCATTCTACCTTTAATGGGGGAGGGTCCGGAATAGTGTGGCATGTGAAGTGGGACCCCGTCCTGTCCCGTCGACTACTGTGTCACACCTCCCCCTTTGCCACCTGTATTCCACTTAACTGTGTGACGGGGCTTGTTCCTATTGGCCAGTCGTTATCCCTGTTAGGGTTCGACGGTTGTAGAGTCGAACGGTTTAACATTACTGTAGCGCCGAGACGTGAAATACAAAAGACACTGCGTTTATTTGAACTGTGATCGTGACCCGCGATTAAATGGGAACAGAGAGAGAGAGAAAGGACCAACTTATGCTGGGCCTCCATGGATATTTAGGGCTTCTGATTCAACAGAAGACTGGAAAAATCCGATTTAGGTAGTGGGTATGTGACAATTCTCCAATGAATCTTGCTTAACGTTTTCCATGAGAATTCCCTCAATATATAGGAGAGAATGAATTAGTTACTTGGATAAGAATGATCCCACAATATCTGGGAATCCAGTACAAGGATAACCATTCGAATGCCAACCCATCCTTCTAGAAGATTCCCTTCTAGAAACATCAAGAATTCATCTTTTTCCATGCTTTAGGAAGAGTTCACACCCTAGCTATTCAACACAGTGCGAGAATTTCGCACCCTGGCTTAAGGCAGCCTGCGAGAATCAGACATTCTCGCACCCAAATATACTAGCAGCCTGCGAACCTTCTTCAAAAATGAGTTTTCTGGGAAGAGATGAAGGTAAATTTTCTCAGGAGAAAGTTCTTATGAAGAGCTTGAGTACACCATCATCAATACATCATCATGACGACCAAAATCATGGGTAACAGACATTGAGATTATGTATCAATTTCAGACAATTGAACAAAGTAAATGTAAAGAACAAGTATCCTCTGCCAAGGATTGATGACCTCTTCGATCAATTGAAGGATGCAAAGATATTTTCGAAGATAGATCTTAGATCAGGATATCACTAGGTAAGAATAAAGGATTAAGACATCAACAAGACCACCTTTAGAACAAGGTATGGTCATTACAAGTTCATAGTGGTGCCGTTTTGGCTGTCAAACTGTAATATCCCCAAGGACGAGCCTTGTTGTAATTATGTTTGTAGGCTGGTAAGCCGAGTATTGATAAGCTGGTAGGCTTATGTGTTTATTAGGTTGGAGAGCCTAAGTGTTAAAGGCCATGAGCCTATTTTTGTATATGTAATATGCAAAACATGAATAAATATTAAACATCGCTGCGTGCAGACCGACCACGAAGAAAGAGTGATGGGGGACTAAGCTTCCACAGGGTGGGTAAGGAAAGAGGGGGCTGAAAGGTTGGAAAGAGGAGCTAAGCTTAGGGGCTTAAGTCCTTGGGAATAATATTTTATTATTATTCTAAATATGTGGGAGAAAACATGTTTTTATCCTAAGTTCTGGGAGAAGAAACACATGCAGCTCCAACATGTGCAAAAGGGAACACATGCATCCCCAGGAAGACAAGTGTCGACTTGGGTGCATGCGGTTAAAAGATCAAGCATCAGTTGAGTCGGGTGTTCATCCTCCATTCCGCCATCGACTGTCTGAAATTGGGAATTTCATCTGGTCTCAGGGTTGGTCCTCCATTCTGCTGTCGGCTGTCTAAACTGAGGGATCTCTGCGTTTGAGTTCTGTAAGCCTCATGCAGCTCTGAAACCCAAGGCTTGTGATGTTTTTTTGAGAAGCCAGTACACCCTCTGTCTGAACTATTTAGTCTGTGTCAACCTCTTCATGAATTACTTGTCACACATCCTGAAAACCGGTGTTACCTGCACCATGCTGTGTCTTAGTGGCATGTTGTCGTTTCCTGTTTCTGCACCCTGTTTTCCTGTTGTTGCTGCCACTTGTGAGTTAACCTGTTAAGAACCAAACATCAATATAGCATAGAAAAACCTCAGTAAAAGTACTCAACGCCTTGAAAAAGAGATAATTTCAGATAATAAGCCT
>ML781474.1:1269804-1303093 GCA_009831015.1 Picea engelmannii | reverse complement strand
ATCAAGAGTCCAATTAGGATTTTCTGGAGGCTTATTTGGTGTAGAAGGTCCCTTTTTGGGTGGCATGTTGGCCAAATATCACTTTTGAGTCTTGATTTTGAGGTGGTTCTGCTAGACAATATTTATTCTGTTCTATATCCCAAATTTCGACCCTTTTGGGTATGAAAATTTCTTTTAGGTAGTTCTCTGATATTTCTTCTCTGCAATGCCACAGTTCTGATCAAAATTGGATGTGCCAAGTGGAATTTATGGTAACTTCCTCACAACTTGCTGATTTATGTCCTTTCCAGGAGATCTCACTTGTATAGAATTCCCCGCACAAAATAATTGATATCAAATTCTGACACTCACACCCAAAATACTACAGACTGTCCACGATCCAATGCAACTAGTCCCACTCAATTTGGATACTCTAGCAGGAAGTTATGCTTGTTTTACCTGGTACACCTTCTTGAGACTAGTCAATAGGACTAGTCAGATACCCTATCTTACACAAGGATTATCTACAAATTTTAGATGACCCAGAAGCTGAACTTTTTACCACATATGTATTACTAATTTTTGTAAATGGCCTCCGAAGTAAAGGGTCTGAAACGTTACAGAAAATTTTTTATAGCGAAAATTCCGCAATGACTCATTTCAGGATGATTCCAGAACCCTATCTTGTACAGGCTGTATCTCCGAAAGTATAAGGCCTCAAGAGCTGAATTTTTAACCCAACGTACCTTGATCCGTGTACTAAATAAAATCCAAGCGGTTCCTTCTGAAACGTTGTAGAAAAAAAGTTATAGTAAAAATTCCACGGTGTCTAAGATGTAGAAGCGAAACCCCAAGACCTTGAGCTCTGATACCATATGTTAAGAACCAAACATCAATATAGCATAGAAAAACCTCAAGAAAAGTACTCAACGCCTTGAAAAAGAGATAATTTCAGATAATAATCCTCTTTGAGTGGGCAACCTCCTTTTACCCCACTTAAATGTTCAAGTACAAGATGATTCAAAATGAAATGTCTCCTTGGTATATATAGGAGACTAGGAGGTATAATTACAACTAATGGCCTAAAGCCGACATAAATAAAATAACATTACTAATATAATATTCCCCAATTAAGGGGTAATGAGCCAACATTAGGGCTTAACATAACCAAACACTGATGCTGTTACTATTATCCTGAACTTGCATGAATTGAGTTGGAAATTGGTTGAAGGACCAGGTTTTCATGCTTGTGAGCAGCTCTCTCCAGGTGAGAGAATCTCCTGGGAAGTGGTTTTCTCCCAGAGAGAGTCCAGCACCATCTATGGAGCTCTAAGATTTCCTAATCCGTCTTGTTGCCGAGACCCAGAGAGGGTGGTGAAGCACCGATGGACTGTTCTTGTGAAGGTGTATACTCCCGGGTGGAACATGCATGTGGGGAATGAGAGTCCGTGAGTAGTGGGCGTAAGAAGGTTCCTAGAGAGAATCCTTCCAGTTGCTCCATCCAGTTTTCTTGTAACCTCAACCTAGTCTAGGATTCCCTTGCCCTGGGTGGAGCTTGGTCCCAGCTCGGGGGTGACCCACTGCTGAGCGTGATGAGCAACATGGTCTAAGGCTAGGAGGTTCATGGAAGGTCTGCACGTATTTGGTGGAGTTATTACAGTTTCAAAGATAAGTATTAATTTTGTGTTTTAATTTCAATTAAAATGCATGTTTGTGATGCTTGCAATATTATCATGTATTCCATTGCATTGATATTACTGTTAATTCCATTAATTCTGTATGTTAGCAATAATACTGTGATTACTCTGTATTGTTGGTTAAATTTCATTAAAATATGTTAATTAGATTTAATATGCATGATATATATAAATTTATGAGAATGTTTCGCGTAGTAGCATTGCCCGACCGTGGGGTTGATGGCCGGGGACGTTACACGAATGCACCCACTATTTTTATGTGCCTGATGAATGGTGTATTCAGGGACTATCTAGACAAGTTTTTCATAGTCTTCCTAGATGAAATTCTAGTGTATTCGAAGTCAGAGGAAGAGAATGAACAACATCTAAGGATGGTGTTGCAGGTGATAAGAGAGCACCAACTGTATGCCAAGTTGAGCAAGTGCTCGTTTTATTAGGAGCAGATCCATTACTTGGGGCATATTATTTCAGAGGATGGGATAGTTGTAGATCCTGAGAAGATTGAAGCCATTAGAGAATGGTTAGTGATGAAGAATGTAACAAAAGTCAGATACTTTATGGGTCTATATGGCTATTACAAAAGGTTCATTGGAGGATTCTCAAGGATAGCTCACCCTATCACTTCCTTGCAAAGGAAGGAGAAGAAATTTCAGTGGACAAAAGAATGTGAGAAAAGATTTCAACGATTGAAGCAGTTGTTAACCAGTGCTCCAATCTAGAGGATTGTAGACCTAAATGAAGACTTTGTAGTGTGTACAGATGCATGCAAAGAAGGATTGGGAGGAGTCCTTAGTCAGAATGGGTTTGTAATTTGTTATGAATCTAGAAAGTTGAAAGAGCACGAAAGGAACTATGCAACTCATGATTTGGAGTTGGCAGCCATCGTTCACGCTCTAAAGAAATGGAGGCATTACCTCATGGGAAAGAGGTTTGAATTGAGAACAAACCACAATGGTCTGAAGTATTTGTTTGATCAGCCAAACTTGAATGGTAGGTAGAGTAGGTGGTTGGAGTTTCTTTGTGAATATGACTTTGATATCAAGCATATCAAAGGAAAAGAGAACAAAGTGGCTGATGCACTCAGGAGGAGAGTGCATGAATTACATGCTACAACCATTAACATGTACCAAAATGATATAAAAGGCATAATTTCAGAGGCTGCAAATACATATTTGCAGTACAGGGATTTGGTAGCAAAGCTACAACAAGGTAATATGGCACAAAAAGTGGAGAATTATAAATTGGAAACTTACGAAACACTTCTGTACAAGAACATATTTTATGTACCTAATGCCCAGGACTTGAAAATTATGATGTTGTATGAAATGCATAATGTACCTTATGCAGGGAACTCTGGATATCAGAAAACTGTGGCAACAATCAAGAGCCATTACTTTGGGCCAGGTATGAAGAAAGAAATTGTAGAATACATCGCTAGATGTATGGAATGCCAAAAAGTTAAAGCTGGGCATAGACACCCAATAGGGTTTCTACAACCTTTACCCATTCCTGAGTGGAAGTGGGAGGTAGTGACAATGGATTTCATCACAGATTTTCCCAGAACATGCAAGTAACATGATTCAATCATGGTGGTGGTGGACAAGCTTACGAAAAATGCCCATTTTATTCCACTAAAGAATACTCACAAGGTAGCAAACGTTGCTGATATTTTTATGAGGGAAATAACATGATTGCACGATATTCCCAAGACAATTGTGTCTGACCAAGACTTGAAATTAACTTCCAAGTTTTGGAAAGGTTTATTCAAAGGATTTGGAACGAATCTGAACTTTAGCACAACCTATCATCCCGAATCTAATGGGCAGGCAGAATGGGTGAATCGAGTGATATAAGACATACTAAGGATGTATGTGATGGACAAACCATCTAAATGGGAAGACTACCTACATTTGGTAGAATTCGCCTACAGTAATGGGTATCAAGCATCATTGAAGATGAGCCCATTTGAAGCACTTTATGGCAGAAAGTGAAATACTCCAATAAGCTGGGATAATCCGGCTGATAGAGTAGTGGTTGGGCCAGAGTTGCTTAAGGAAATGGAATAACAAATGCTGAAAATTAAGTAGAATTTAAAGGTTGCCCAAGACAGGCAGAAAAGTTATGCTGATAAAAACAAAACCCACAGAGAGTTTAAAGTGGGAGATCATGTTTTCCTGAAAGTGAAAGCCAATAGAAGTTCCCTGAGGCTGGGAAATTATTCGAAGTTGGCAGCCAGATTTTGTGGGTCATTTGAAATCCTAGAAAGGATTGGTCCAGTTGCATATATGCTTGCATTACCTTCATCCATGACTGTACATAATGTGTTTCATATTTCATTGCTTAAGAAATATATACCTGATGCTAATCATGTAATCGATTGGAATGTAATTCAGGTGGAGCAAGAAGGTGTCCTGCAAGTGCATCCTGTGCGCATATTGGACCAGGAAAGAAAATAGCTCCGGAATCGAGCCATAGGGCTTGTAAAGGTCCAGTGGAACTGGTATGATCCCGAGGACACGACATGGGAGCATAAAGATGATATGCCGACAAAATACTTGCATCTTTTTGAAGATTTTGAAAATCTTGCTTATGTTGTGTAAAGAGTTGCATTGAGGACAATGTAAAAATAAGGGGAGGGGATTGTAATACCCCAAGGACAAGCCCCTATTGTATTTATAAATTGTAAACATATTTTGTGGGTTGGTGAACCGAGTATTGATAAGCTGGTGGGATTATGTGTTTGTTGGGCTGGAGAGCCTAAGTGTTAAAGGCCATGAGCATGTTTTTGTATATGTAATTATGCAGAACATTAATAAAATATAAACATCACTGCATGCAGACCAACCATGAAGAAAGAGTGATGGGGTACTAAGATTCCATAGAGTGGGTAAGGGAAAGGGGGCTGAAAGGTTGGAAAGAGGGGCTAATATTAGGGACTTAATACCTTGAGAATAATAATTTATTATTATTCCAAAGCTGTGTGAAAGACATGTTTTTTATCCTAAGTTCCTGGAAAAGGGAGTGCATACTTGATGGAGTGCATGTAGCTTCATGGGAGACATGTGTCAGCCCAGGCACATGCAATTTAACCCAAGCATTGAGCCATGATGGGGGTTCATCCTCCATTCTTTCGTCCGCTATCTGAACTGGGTGGCATCGATGTCTGATATTTGGATACCCTCATGCAGCATTGAAACTAGAAAACCGTGAGGTTTTCTTGAGAAGCCAACCCATCCTCCATATGAATCGTTTGAATCTGTGTTCGACCTCTACGTTGATTCCTTGTCACACACCTTGAAAACCAGTGGCAAACCCATGGATTGAGCCGTGTCTCCTGTGTGTCCTGTGAACCCAGTTTATCCACACTGCAAATCCGAGTTCATGGTTAACGTTTGGGTTGTTGTCCTATGTGTTACCTGAACCATGCTGTGTCTTCGTGGGACTATTGCCATTTTTGGACATCCACACCCAATTTTCCTGTTGCTACTGCCACCTGTGAGTTAACCAAATGTTGTTGTTGTTGTTATCCTTAACTTGCGGGAACTGAGTTGAAAACTAGTTGACGAACCAGGTTGTCAGGCCCATGGTTGAAGAGGCAGGTTGTCATGCCTATTAGCAGCTCTCTCTAGGTGAGAGATTCTTCTGGGTAGTGGTTTTCTCCCAGAGAGAGTCCATCACCAGCTACGAAGCTATTAGAATTCCTGATCCAGCTTGTTGCCAAGACCCAGAGAGAGAGGTTAAGCAACCGATGGACTATGCTTGTGAAGGTGTATACTCCCGGGTGGAACAAGAATGTGGGGAATGAGAGTCCATGAGTAGTGGGTGTAAGAAGGCTCATGGAGAGAATCCTTTTGGTTTCTCTGTGCAGTTTTCCTGTAACCTCAGCCTAGTCTATGATTCCCTTGCCCTAGGTGGAGCTTGGTCCCAACTCGGGGGTGACCCACTGTTGAGTGTGATGAGCAGAATGCTATAAGGCTAGGAGGTTCATGGAAGGTTTGCACATAGTTGGTGGAGTTACTCTAGTTAAAAGATAAGTATCATTATGTGTTTAATTTCAATTAAAATGCATGTCTGTGATGCTTGTATGTTTTCATGTATTTCGTTGCAATTATGAATTACTGTTAATTCCATTATTTCTATATGTTAGCAGTAATACTATGATTACTATGTATTGTTTGGTTAAATTCCATTAAATATGCATGTTATATATATATGTATGAGAATGTTCCGCATAGTAGCATAGCCCGACAGTGGGGTTGATGACCGGGGACATTACACAAATAAATACTTCTTGGGATTTAGGGAGAGACAAAACCTTCAACACTTTGGGAAAACCTTCCTCAGATGATAAAAATGCTCTTTATCAGACCCAGAGAATACTGTAATGTCATCCAGATAGATGACTACAAATTTATCCTTTTCTCCAATGAAGGCAATGTCCATAGCTCGCTGGATGGTCGCTCTTTCATTCATCAATCCAAAAGGCATTTTAGCATACATGAATGTGCCCCAAGGAGTTGTGAAAGTTGTCTTTTATCTATCTTCAAGAAAGACAGAGATCTGATTGTAACCAAAGAAACCATCGACCATAGACATCCTGGCTAAACCAGTCACTCTCTGCAAAATGTGCTCCATTTTCGGCAGGGGGTAGTTATCCTTTTTGGAGATCCTGTTCAAATTTCTGAAATCAACACACAACCTGATCTCTCCATTCTTCTTCATGACAGGAACCAAATTAGCCACCCACTTTGAAATCTCAAAGGGATGATGATCTGTGCATCCAATAGCTTCTTGACTTCCTTTTCCATAATCGACAACAACATGGGATTTATTTGTCTGAGCTTCTTCTTGAAAGGTTTTACATCTTATTTCAAAGGGATTTTGTGTTTAATGGCGCTAGTGTCATATGTTCTCAAATCATCGTATGCCCAAGAAAATACATTATCAAACTCCTTCAAGAGTCTGACATACTTATCCCTTTGTTCTTTTGACAAGATGCTAGACAATTTGACCCATTTGGGATCCTCCTCCGTTCCTAGATTGCATTCAGTCACATCAACCTCTTCAGTTGATCCTTAAACCTTTACAACAAAATCATTTCTTCCAATCTCTCCAAAAGGACAAGTCCCTTTGGAATATGTTTGCTAGGCAACTGAACAATATGATGGTTAGAAATCTTATTCATAAAAACATTAGCATGAGGGCTTTCTTCATAATCTTGATCCAGGTCGATATGCATATCAGAAAATTCATCCACAGTATCAAAGAACTTTTTTATCTCAATATCATCCTCAAATACCTTCCAATGTTGGACATTGTTAGGAATAGAGGGTTTGTATTTCATCTCTACCTCATACTTAAGTTTTGGGGGCAAAGGGACCTTAAAATTACTTGCTGAGACTACCAAGGAATCTTCCATGGAGTTCTCGTCCCTTGGAACAAATGAAATATAAAAAGCTGAGAAGAAACTGTCAATAATATCCCATATCTCATTTCTATAGGCCCTTAAACTTGGGTTCTTAGCCTGATACATATTTTTGACTTGATGGACAATCAACTCAGTGTCTCCAAACATTGCTAGCTCCCCAATTTTCATGTCCTTGGCAGCTCTCAAACCCAAGACAAGAGCCTCATATTCTGCCACGTTGTTTGTTGTTTCAAAATCTAACTTGCAGGAAAAAGATATGGTCTCTTGGGTGGTGGAAATAAAAACCACTCCAACACCAACAACTTCCCTAGAAGAGGCTCCATCAATTTTTTTTTTCCACACAGAGGTCTTGGGGGGGGGGTCTTCGAAAAAGGTAATAGGTTGCTTTCTAATTTCAATAGGTGGTTGAGGAACATCAGAGAGATGGAAAATACTGGTTCCTAAATCAATATTGATTGAGAAAATGGGGTGGTTGATGGGATTCACTTCATCACTGATAATGTAGGCAAGTTGGGATTCTCTATAAATCCTTCTATGTTCCCCTCCAAATACAGGTATGGTGGCATATGACATATCCATATGCAAAGTTCCCCCTAGTATTTTGATCCATGATCTGGACAAGAGCATCCCGAACTTAGGGGGGACATCAACTACCACTATGTCAATGACCACACTTTTCATTGGCAATTGAAACAAGGAGAATGCCCGATCCTTAATAACCCCGAGGCATTTCACCTTCCTGGAATCAAATGAATATAGGTCATGGTAGGTTTTTGTAATCTCCAACCCAAGCTCATCCATGACAATTTTGGGCATGAGATAGTGAGATGCCCCTGAATCCATTAAGCAATTGTGCAACACTTTATCATGAATATTCAATGATGTATATAAAGGAGGGGAGGAATCATCTCTATCCTCTACCAAAGGTCCTAGTATGACAAATGACTTTTCATCTTGGAGGTTGACTAAGTTAGTGGAATGAGATGAAGGTTCGGGTTGCAACATTTTTGAAAGGCATTTTTTGAAACCCTCATGCTGGACTAACTTTGAAAGAGGCACAAGGATCCTAATATTTTGAATTTCATGATCAAAGCTAAAAGAGGAGGGAGGCTTCAAAAACTCTTTCACTTCTGGGATGGGGCCTTTGATCGGGGGTTTTTCCTCCTTTTCTTTAACGCCATCTGCCACATTTTTAGCCAGTTTTTTGGTTCTAACAACCTGATTAGGAATGTCAGGCTTTCCTTCTTTCTTCTTGGACCCGAGGTTATATCTGTTTGGATTGCTGCCAGTCCTTTCCCCTTTACTCAACTCATTTAGTTGACTATCCATGAGAGACTCCTCATATGTAGCTTGGGTTAAATGAGGAAATGAGGAGGTGTCTCCAATACAATGGATTTCAGGATCAAGCTCTTCTTCCTCTCCTTCTTCATCAATAACAAGGTTATTTTGGAGAGGAGATTGAATTCTATGATCATCTCCGTACCTGTTTCTTTGGTCTCTTTGGATGATCCGAGGAGCATTGTTTGGTCTTTTGAAACTATCCCTATTATCTGCATTTTGAGGATTCCTATAACTCTACTTTCCTTCCAATTCCAGCCTTTCCATTCTAGCATAAAGTGATTTTAGTAGCTTGGTTACTTCGTCCATTTGAGGGGGGGAAGCAGAGGAACTAGAATTCGAGGCTTCAGACCTACCCTTTATTTTGTCTCTATCATCCTTAATCCTAATCATGTCTCTTTCTCTCAACAGGAGGAAAAACTCAGGTTCAAAAGCACTGACATAAGTCATCTTGGCAAAGGTTTTTGTAGGCTTAATTTCAGTGGGAATATTTTTATACATCTTATTAAATCTCTTTGAGAAGTCTGAAACAACTTCCCCCTCTTCTCTCTTAAGTGCCCCAAATTCTGTAACATAATAAAGGATATCTTTTTTATTCCCCCAATGTCTCTAGAATGAATCGTCCAGAGTAGAAATCCCGTCAACAGATCTAGGAGGCAAGTCCTTAAACCAATCCCTAACATCACCATCAAGGCTCTGTACAAAAACTCTCATCCACACATCTTCATTTTCGATGGCCTGAATCTCTACATATCTATAAAAGGATGAAAGGTTCTCTTCTACAGTCATGTCTGCCTCCCTTGTGAACTGGGGCATGTACTTAAGGCAGTCTGTGGCTGGGAGAGAATTCATAGGCTGAGGTAAAACTAGATGGGCGTATCTAGCAACCAATATCTCAGCCATATTTCCTAAGAGGATTAACACCCGCCATTAGGATGTGAACTGGAGGAGAACTAGGGGGAGATGGGGTTTGAACAGGGGAAAATGGAACTGTGTTTTTGGGAGAAAGGGGAAACAACTGAGGATTTGGAGAGAAATATATGGGGCTTGAGGGAACATAGGTTCCCCTTTCTTCTAATGCATAAACTATAATAGGGGACAGAGTGGTAAAGCCCAGAGTGGGAAAATCTTCTGAGGTCCTAGGTCTAAACCATTGTACAACTTCAACAGAAACAAGGGTGTAAAAGATTTCTCTTTCCAAACTGAGACTGGGAGTGGACAAATAAAAAAGAACACTCCCAAACTTTAAAATTATTGAATATCCAACAGATGGTAGAATAGGAGAACTAGAAGCGGTTAATGGAGTTTTTAAAAAGGGATTAAGAAAATTACCGATATCACCTGGTACAACAGTTGAAGTACCTTCCTGACGGTTCATCCCTTTTCTGATAATTTTCTCTGGGTTAACTTCAGGTGTTGCTAGAGGTAGTTGCAGAGTAGACCTTGTGTGTCTGCCTTTCAGAGCCACAATTGAAACAGTGGAGTCACCAGGTGCAAGTTGCAATCTTTAATGGTACTGATATCCGATGCACCTTCATAATCATAAATTCTTTGTCGTACTATCCCAGGGAAATGTCTTCAATTCGTTCCCCGACAATGATGCCAAGAATGTTAGTACTGAGAGTCACCCTCAAATTGCTGGAGGATAAGCCCAGTACCCATCAGAGTTTTTGGTGGATGTTGGTTTTATATGAGTGGAGGCCAATGGAAAAAACTCAATATATGAATGATGTTCAACACAGAACTAGAAAAAAAATGCATAGGGAAGTTAGGGCCACATTAACTTCAGTCAGTGAATTGAGTTTAAGTGTTAGGAGAGGAAAGACTTAGTGAGAAAGGTGAACAAGACTGCTATGAGCATCAAGCTTTCAACCAGCTTGGAGAAGAAAAATTCAGACTCAAGATCACTCTTGAGCTCAAGCTTTAGACACTGAAATATGTCCAAACAACACAATCATAACAACACAATGATCAAACCTACATCACAATCCAGCTACAACAACTCTACTGGATCCTCCATGCCTGAGCCATTCAGTGTAAGAGGGAAAAATATAACAAGGGAGATAACTAAAACTGGTCACGATACCACTGTAATCAAACCTACATTACAAAAACATAGAAACCCTCGACTGGATCCTCCATGCCCGAGTGTTTTAGCACAATTTTTACTAAGAGATGAAAAGAAGCTGACTTCTATTAACATGAAAGTCTAAAATTTGGTACATAACCAGAGAATAGTTCTGGCATCAAAACATTACAAAATAGGGAGCTCTGCTCAACTAGTTGACGACCTTAACAAAATATCAAAACTACTTATTTATACTTAGAACAATTCGCCACTACCAGGAGTGTGATATGATCACTACATTCAAAGCATTGCGTCTGCAAGTTCTTTTGTCAGACTGAATGTGCACCCCTTTGTTAGACGTGAGCTTAGATCGACATGGGTTTTGTAGGAAAATATGCCCACAGGGGTACCACGGGGTGACGGTTCAGTCCCCACGGCCGGGCCTTCCATGCCTTCCATTTATGGAGTGAGCCGAGGTTTCAACCACTAGATCTACTTTCATTAACTGCCTTTCCTTAGAGATTGAATGAGAGTTAATGCTCAGGGAGTGGCCACGTGCCAAGACCATAAGGGTGCCACCTATTTGTGTTGATGACTGCCATGCATTTGGCTCTCCAGGGCTTGAGGGCTAGCTCCTGTTCCCCTGCTCCTTCTTCAATGTGACCTAGGGCCATGAACCTATGCAATTGCATGATTGCGGGCATGACCAAGGGTGGTTTGAAAGCAAACCTCTTTTGTCCCCACAATTCACCATGAATTTCCACATGTCCCTTTCTAAAAAGCACGGTTTCGATTACAGCCCACCCTTGAAATTTTAAAATGTGAGCACCTTCCGACCCCGTAATGGAGCACGACCATTGATCTTGTGATCTGAGATGAGGCTTCCTGATCAATGACCCAGCTCTGGCACCTTTTAGATTGATGGATCAGATCTTCCCTTTTCAAATCGACTATCGATATCTACTTCATGATTCGGGCTTTGGGCCTTTCAATAGTCAAAATTTATTTGCTCCAAGAAAGTTCTTCGGAGCTAGGAATATGATGATGCATGGCTCTCTGATATCAATGGTTGAGACGCTTTTCGGGTCTCCAGACTCTAGGAAAATCAAATCTCAAACCTAGGCTTCCAAGTGCTTTTACTTGGAGCCATGGATCTGATGATGTCTGGCCCTCTAGAGATCAACGAATGAAATCCCTTCATGTCTCCAGGATTCGGGAGAATCAAATCTCAAAATTGGGCTCCCAAAATCTTTTCCTAGAGCTGGTGAGATACTGACACATGTCCTCATGAATCGAACAACCAAGAATTACTTCGGGTCTCCGGATTCCGCGAAAGTCAAGTCTCAAACTTCCTCTGCCTTCAGTTGTTTTTACCTGGAGTCATAGATTTGATGATGTGTGGCCCTCCTAAGATCGACGAATGAGATCCCTTCGTGGCTCTGGGCTTCAGACTTCTCAATAGTCAAAATTTATTTTCCCCAAGAAAATTTGTTGTAGCTAGGGATCTGACGACGTGTGGCTCCTAGATTTGGACGAACGAGATCCACTTTGGGTCTTCGGGCTCTGAGAAAATCAGAACTCAAATCTTGCTTACCTTCTATGCTTTTACCCGAAGCTATGGATCTGATGAAATGTGGCTATTACTGATCAATGACTCAGATTTACTTCATGCCTTCAGGCACTTCAACACTTTGGGCACTTCAACACTTCAAACACTTAGGGACTTCGGGCCTTTGGGAGGCACTATCGCTAAGATCAACGACTCCCTGCTGATTTTGAGATCAATGGTCAACGATTGCTTTGAGAGTTTGGGCTTCGGCTCTTCGGAAGTTTTATGCACTTCTCACTTCAAAACTCCTGAAGCTCATTTCCCCGAACGCTTGGATTAGCGGCAACCTGTCCCCTTTAAGATCAACGACTCATGATCGCTTCAGGACTTTGACTCTTTTTACTGTGCTATACTTCGTGCAATTATGAAAATCTGAATACCCAAGGGATACTAATCCAATATTCAGAGGGGATCCCCACCATCACAAAATGGACTCGCCTGCTACGTGCGATTCAAGTTGGAAATAAACTGTTCTAAAAGATGTGCTTCATGCTCAAGGCTGCAACCTGTGTGAACAAGGACCTGGACAATTTTTTCATGGCCTTGGGAAAACAGGGAGACCAATGACTGAAACACATGAAGCAAGTGCTCGTCCTCGGAGAAAAACAGAGGGGCTTGGGGCCGAGGTTTCTCTCAGGTAAGATATTCGAGGAAAACCAGGATGCACAAATGAACAAAGGCAAGCAGAAATCGATTTACAAGCTGAAATGGGGAAAAACTTAAGATTTGGTTTGTGAAAAGGAGAGGGGAAGGGAAAAATTATAGGCCTAGGTACCAACAATGAACACATACAACTCCAACCAACATTATTTGATAACACAACCCACTTATAAAACTTTGAATTTTGACATTTTCATCCTTTATGAAGCCCACATACTTCAACAACTCAAAGAACCTCTTCTCATATTCATCCATTGTCGTGCTTCCCAATTTGAGTTCGAAGAACTCTTTCATCTTTCTTTCATAGTAATGCTCTAACAAATATTTATCCTAGAAATATCCTTTGAACTTCCTCCATGAGACATTCCTCTCATCAAGGTGTTTGTATTACTTAAGATGATCCCACCACATGGATGCCTTTCTTTTGAAGTGGTAGGTTGTAATTCTTGTTTCTACCCTAGAGGGATAGTCATGCATATGGAAATATTTCTTCATTTCCAAAAGCCAGGCCTTGGTCTCTTCTCCCTTCCTATGTTCACCATTGAAATTTGGTGCCTTTATTTTCCCGAGTTCACGTTGAAAGATATTTTCCTCGGGCCTTCTCCTCTACCTCATGATAGGAGACACACTTGGGCTACTCCCTTGCCTTAAAATTGCACGAGTTCTCCTGGTGGATTAGTCTTGGGAATGATGGAACCTTTTCATACTCCTTGATTTCCTATCATTCCTATGTGTAAGTTTTAAACCTATGAAGTAAGGCAATGCATGAAAATTCTTAAGTAAAACAAAAAGTAATCAATGGCTCGTACACATAGTACACAAAGATTTATGCTGGAAACCCTTAAACGTGAGAAAACCAACCTTCCTTGGTGCCGCACCTCTAAAATATTCATTGTATTAATTTGACCATTCTCAATACAATATATACACAATATTTTAGGTATTTCGGAGCTACCCAAACCCTAATGCCTTAATCCGAGATTAATTTAGAAAACTGCTAAAAATAGAAAAAAACACTAAAATAACACACAAAAAAAATTCAAGATGATACCCCTAATGCTTCACGTAACCAGGTGGGGAAATCCTACCCCCCCGAGACCCCCTAGGAAAGCACCTAACACACATGACAAAAAGAGTGAAGGGGGGTATTGTTAGATGCAGTTGTCAAATTTGACGCACCCCCCCCACACACGCAAAGAATATAACACCTACCCAACATTTTCCCACTTGTTGTTTTATTTGCATACGGGTCACATGATTACATCGTCAACAATCGAGGGAATTAATGCCCATTATTTCCTATTGGACAGGTAGTTTTGGATACAATATTGGGATAAAAACCCACTTATAAGGGAAGTGCTCAGAGGAAGGAAAGTAGCACACAATTAAGACACATTCCATAGTAAAGTGCGCGGAAGGGAGAAAGTGCATAAGAGGAAGATAACACACATAAATAAGAATAAAGAAAGAGAGCGAGAGAAGGATGACAACACAACATTCCATAAATAGGAAAACAACAGAAAAGAAACATGGAAAGCGAAAAGCATAAAAAAGAATTTGAACAACCAGTTAACTGAGCTGGCCATGGATTGTAATAGTTTTGGGATAAATAGACTAGGGTTTTAAGCCCTAGGTTTTGAAGTATAAATATGTAACAAGATGGGAGATTAGGAGGTGGGAAAAAGAGAGTATGCCAGAGTCGCAAATGTAATAGATGGTTATCAAGAAAATAGATGACTAAAGAGAGAGAGTTTAGAAAGGATATTGAGTCTTGTGGTATCTAATTGTCTATGTATGCTTATGAATTATGTTGCTATGCTTCGCAGACTAGACTTAGTTTATGGATTAATTGTGGTGTAATAATCAGGACTGTAACTGTGAAGAAGCTCAATAATAATCATAAATATGATAATCAGAGGAACCTAAAAGAAAGTAATACTAACTAGAGCCAAATCACACACATAGATAGAAGAAGGAACAATGAATGGAATGTCTTCTTTCATTTCCCTTACTATTGCAGAAGCCTAGTTCTTGCAGTCCCAATAGATAACTCATGTGAGAATTCATCTGCAAAAGTAGGTGATGCCGAAAGGGCCGGTGTCTGGTGGGTTTGTTGGTCATAATTAAACTGAACCTTGGGTCTTATAACCCATGCACAAACAAGTTTATCCAACAAATGGTTCTATTGCCAGGACCGAGAAATTGCGATTAAGGGAATGTTTTGGAGGCTGACTAATAAGGAGATCACAGACTGGTTAGAATGAACAGAACATGAATTTTCATTACAAGAGAACAAGAACCCACATATGAGTGACAAGAAATGGATGCAAAGGTATTTGTTCACCGATCTGCATGGAATTTTCTTTGGTGAATTTCCAAAAATTTTGACCGAGTGGCTAAAAAGGTTAGTAGAAAAAATAGGAAGGTTTAATACTATAGTGCCACAGAATTGGACTCCTGAATTGGTAAGACAACTGAATTCGATAAGTAATCCAAATACTCGAGTAGTTGATTTTTGGTTGGATAATGTACTAGGGGGTTCTATTATAGAATTTGTAGTAGATTGCATTCAATCATACAATGTTGCAGAAATAGATTTTTTCAAAGGTCCGCACGGGAGGTTCTTGAAATCATTAAATATGTGGATACAAATTTTGTTATGTGAAAAACATGTGATGATAATGAATTCTGATCGCTAAAAGGGATTTGCGCACATGGGGGATCCATAGGACAATGGGATGATCATCTGAGAGAATGAAGAAAGTAATGAAAAAGGAAGGAAGGGACCGAGGATGCAAGAGGGAAGTATACCAGAGGAAGAGTACAAGTTTGGAGAGTTGCACGAAGGAAGGAGGTACAAGAGGCAAACGACTAGGGTTGGGAGAGAAGAGCATCACAATGAGCCAAAGGAAAGAAAACCTTGTGCACTAGTCCTAATCATGGAGATACCATATATAGGAGGAGAAGAAGAGGAGTTTCAATCCAGTCCAATAATAGAAGAGTCAGTAAGTCCTACTCAAACAGGATCTTGTGTTGAATCCAAGACCCCATGTGCATCACCAAAATCAAAGATAACATTTGAAGACTTGTCAAAAGATATCATAGTTAGTCATGGAGGACATAGTAGTAGCAGTAAAAATAGTGGGAGCAGTGCACAGAGTCAAAGTCAGAATCAAAGTACACCAACATCACCAAGAGGAGGGACTATCAAAATCAAAGATAACATTTGAAGACTTGTCAAAAGATATCATAGTTAGTCAAGGAGGACATAGTAGTAGCAGTACAAATAGTGGGAGCAGTGCGCAGAGTCAAAGTCAGAATCAAAGTACACCAACATGGTGGGAGTAGATAATACTCTTAGGATTCCTGAATTCAAGGGAGCGGGGTCAGAGGATCTGGAACAACAATTGTTTGTGTGTGAAATAGTTTAGGCCACTAAGAACATACAATATGAGGATGTGAATATTGGGCATATAGTGACAACATTTAGAGGGTGTGCGCCTGTATGGTATATGAAGTGACATAGTACTATGCCTACATGACAGACTAGTAATTTGGAAGATATAAAGAAAGCACTACTAAAAGAGTTCAAAAATCCAAAGTCAGAGTCGCAGTATATCACAAAACTGAAAGAGATCAAGAATGTACAAGCATAGTTTGTATGGGATTTAGATCAACGATTTAAGGATGTGATGGGGATATTGAATTTTTGAATTCCAGATCAACAACATCAAGAGTGGTTTATTGCACGACTTCTACCACACATTCGTAGGCCCCTAATTCAACATAAAGTTACGTCATAGCCCGAGGCTCTAGAGATTGCAATGAAACTAGAGGCATCTCAGGCATGAGATATTGGAGGAATGGCACAAGTTCAAATGTAGTTGGTGGCATTAAAAATTTAGCTGGTTGAGCTTACCAAAGGAAGGGAGAAACGAGAACAAGTGTGGTGTACCAAATGTAGGACAAAGGGAAATCACAAGGACAATTTCCCAACATTTGCGTAGTATTTGGTAGCTGGAGCACCGAATCCACTACTCGGGGAGGGGGATATTGCAAGATATGTAAGAAATGGGGCCATCACCCCATCGAGTGTCCATTTCTACAGAAGTATCAGATTACACCAAAGAACTTGTTTTGCAATTTTTGCAAGTCGATAGGACACAAAGAGAAGGACTGTCACGCGTTTGACCTACTAAGGGAGTGCACATCAGATATGTACCAGATCTAAGAAGAGAATGCCTTCGTAGAGGGGGGTTGTATGCAATACAACAATTAGAGAGGTTTCAATCAGGGGAATATAGGAATCTTTGATAGAGGGACTTTTGGTAGAGGAGGACATGAATTGATTATCTGTTTAGCCAAAAGTGTAGTAGACTAATGCATATACGCTTTGGCTCCGAGGGAGAAGAGATTATGAAAAAGTACACAGGAGAGAGTGACCTAGTGGGTAACGTGGAAAAATTTATGGATTTATGGTGCTCAATACCGAAAATAGAGTGGATGCATATATTTATCCACACCTTGGACACAATCTTGAAGAATTGGTATTTAGAATTGGACATGTGTAGGGAGACAACAAGATCGGAAGAATTGAATTAGAGATTGGAAATCACATTTACATTTGAACATGAATCCCCATCTATATATGTAGTACTATGAATGATTTGAACGCAGATCTTCTCATAGGTAGAGACAATGGAAGTATTACCAGTATGCAGTGCACATAAAGCCACGATGACTATCCATAAGCTATTGGAATGATATAAAGTAAAGAAGGAAGAGCATGAGGAAGAGGATCCTAGAAATGTACAAATACCTAAGATAGAAGGAGCACGAGAAGTAGAAGGGCCAGATCTTGTATCTGCCACATACACACAACCTATCAAGATGAAGAAGGTAAAAATTGGGACGATAAAGAATCCTAAGTTTGCATAGATAGAAGATTATTGGAATGATGAGACAATTAAGAAGGTTGCAGACTTATTATGGGAATATCATGACTTATTCCCAACAACATTTTTAGAGATGAAGGGGATAGTAGGAGACTTAGGAAAGATGAATATTCCATGTAATCTTGGAGAAGGGGACATAGATCATCCAATCACTTTTGAAAGTATGAAGCTGTCTATATCAGAAACAAATTATACAACTACAGAATGAGAAGGATTTGCAACGGTCTATGCACTACAAAAATTTAGGCACTACTTACTGGGCAGTGGGGTCCCACTTCAAGATGTATACATACCATTCTGCATTAAAGTACTTAGTCAACAAGCCCGTATAGGAGGAAGAATATGCAGATGGCTATTATTATTTCAAGAATATGACTTTGAGGTCATAGTAAAACCAGGGAAGCTGAATGTAGGACCAGATCATCTATCACGCATACTGACAGGAGAAGATGTAGGTAATTTAGATGATAGCTTCCCAGATACACAGTTATATGCAGTAAGGATGGTGGATGATTACTTCTTGGACATTGTGGAGTTTCTTAGCATAGGGATGACTCTCTCTAAAATGATAGTTGTGCAAAATAAGCGATTGTCAGTTGATTGCAGGGAATTTATATAAGTTAGGTGGAGATGGAATATTGAGACATTGTGTACTGGAGCATGAAAATCCAATTATACTTGAAGAAGCACATGATGAGATTGCTAGAGGACATTATGCAGGAAGAGCCACACCATCAAATATTTTATGCACATGTATTTTATGGCCTACGCTTCACAAAGATGTGAAGGAGTATTGTCAGTCCTGCGATGTATGTCAAAGAGCGGGAAAACCATATAGGAGAGATGAAATGTCATTAAATCCACAGGTTACGTTGCAAGCATTTGATAAGTGGTCCATTGACTTTGTAGGACCAATCAATCCATAAGCAAGAAGATCAGGGGCAAGGTGCATCATCACTGCAACATAGTACTTGACAAGGTGGGCAAAAACAACACCAGTTATTGATTGTACTGCAAAGACTATTGTGTGGTTTCTGTTTGAGAATGCAGTCATGAGGTTTGGATGTCTGTTCATATTACTTAGTGATCAAGGTATGCACTTTCTAAACAAAAAAATTGTCGCACTATTTAAGGATTTTCAGATTCATCATCAAAAGAGTACACAATATCACCACCAATGGCATGGTGGAAGCTTTCAATAAGATCTTGGAGAATGCTTTGACAAATATCTACAATGTAGGGCAAGATGATTGGGACTTACGAGTCCCTACAGTACTATGGGCTTACAAAACTAAAAATAAGATGCTGACATGATATACAACTTTTTGGTTGGTCTATGGATAAGGAACAATGATTCTAATGGAGTTCATTCTACCTAGCTTGTGCATTGCCGAATTACCAAGCTCTCAGATACTGACACGATAGTGGAAAGGTTGACACAATTAGTACAACTTGAGGAGGACCGTTTTATTGCAAGATTTCATTAACATGTTTAGAAAGCTAGAGAGAAGGCCTGACATGATCGCCACATTAAACCAAAGAAATTTGAAGTCGACGATTTGGTACTACTCTATGACAAAATGTATATGTATCATCCAGGGAAAATTTGCATGCTCTGGTTAGGACCTTACACGATCCATAAAATAACCGATATGGGTGTTGCACGGTTGGAAACCTTGAATGGAAAAGTACTGGAAGGAATGGTGAATGAGAGTCACTTGAAACTCTATAGACATGGTTGATAGTCTATGCAGTAATCTGGGCTGCGCTAGAACCCATGTATTATAGTAGTTGTGTTGATTAAGGTTGGTTGTCATTGATGTCAACCCTTGAAGAAAGCCCCACAACACAAAGGTTTGGGTATAGACCCAAGATTTTTTGATGTAAAGATGACTTATTATTTTCTTGTCATGGTTGATAAGAAGTAAAGATGGATGAACTCCAAAGTGGTCCCCTTATGGTGAAATCCCTCACGGGAAGATGCTTTGCGGAGTAAGAGAACCCATGCTTAATTGTGGAATAATGATATGAAGGATAATGAATTTGTCAGGTAAAATATCCTATATGGATAGTTCTTGTCATTCCATTTCTGGTGGTATGTGGAACGCCACATAACTCCTCATGGTTAGAGAGTTACGACCATGAGAAGTTGGAGACCCCAGGTTTGGGTAATGGACCCAAGTTTGTTTGATGGATAACAGTATGAGTTATGATATATTTTCAGATAATACTATTCTATATGGATAGTACATGTCAGTCCATTTCTGGTGGTATGTGGAATGTCACATAACTCCTCACGGTTTGAGAGTTATGGCCTTACAAAGTTGGAGGACCCTCATATGTCATCTAGAAGCCCCAAAAGGTCAAAGTAGTCAAAGTGGTTTAAGAGATTTTAAAAGGTAAATAATAAAGTGAAGTAATGAGTGTATTATAATTCAAAGTGAATACAAAATAAATTATTTCAATAATAAATTTAATGGAGAAATTAGAAGTGGGTTAACCCTAAAATAAGGAAAGTGGGGCCAAGTGACCTAGAAGATGTTTTTAAGGAAGCTACATGGAGAGTATAAATAAGAGTCAAGGCTCTCTCATTTTAATAAAACTTGAGCATATTGAATATATATAGGTGTCTGAGGTAACCAAGGATATATAAGCCTAAATTCTGAGGGAAGGTGAAGAAAATAAGGCCGAAATGCAAGGAAGGATAAATTCTTTTGATGGTGCTTTCTAAGGTATGTTATTTACAGGTCATCTCACCATTTTCACTATAAATTTATATATACAATGATTTAGACCATGAAATTGCTATTCAATTGAGAAAACATATCCAAGTATCTTTGGTAAAAAATTCAGCTTGTGGGTCATTTTATTTTTGGAGTTACACTCCATGGAAAATAGGGTTTGTGGCTAGTCCTGAAACTAGTCAAAAACAGGTGTTTCGGGTAAAAACATCATAAATTATTCATAACAGATCGAAATTGAGTGAAACCAAATTTTTTGGTTAGGATAAAGTTTTTCATATTCTTTGTAATAGTTTCAGATCAATTCAACAAATATTACGTGTGGGGAATGCTCTACAAGGTTCCTCTCTAGAATAAGCCAAAATTCAACAAGGTATGCCATTTTTGCTATAAATCCTTTTATGAGAGGTTCCAAGTAGTGAAACCTGGAGGAATTGCATAAAATACACTGAATAACATTGTATATCAGTTTCAAATATTTATACATTACAGGTACAAAGTTATGATTACTTCAAGTTAGGGTTGTTGACTAATCCAACACTAGGCATGTGAGACTAAAGAAAAGTTTGATGAAAATGCTAGTCTCTTGTTGTTGAAGTTAAGGAAGGTTTGAAAGAATGTGATCATATACACCAGGTCTATTATAGAGCTACAAATCAGATTTGGATGATGAAATTGATGAGGGATTTTGATTGAGGTACATGTTGAGTACATGGTTGAGACAAGTAGTTGATGAGTTGGCACACACATGAGGTGTATAGTTGATGATGTTGGTACATATTGATGAGTCATAGTTGATGAGTAGTTGACACATGATTGGTACATACTTGGTACATGGTTGGATGCACTTGTTTATGGTACAGGTTGATTACAGGTTATTTGGTACAGGTTGGTGCATGGTTGATGCACTTGTTTATGGTACAGGTTGGTGCATGGTTGATGCACTTGTTTATGGTACAGGTTGATTACAAGTTGAGGTACATATTGATGCATGGTTCAGATTTATTGGTACAGGTTTACAGCAGTATATCTCATAGTGACAGGTTGACAGTGGTTCCATCATTCTACTTCTACTTCAGGGTGGCAGGACGGGGCAAGGACATGTGGTATTAGCCGAAGAACATAGGGGGTTGTAGCCTCCTTCTAGTTGTAGCTAGAGAATTGGGGAGTTGGATCTTTCCTTAGGTTGTATCCTGAGAAAATAGGGGGTTGGAGCCTCCTTCCAGTTGCAGCTGGAAAACAAAGGAAGTTGGTGCTTCCAATGAATGTAATTCTTCAAGACATATAAGAAAAATCATTCTGTGGTTTTCTCCCGATTTGGGTTTCCACGTAAAACATTGGTGTAATGTGTATGTTTGTTCATTTGTTCATTGCTTATCTACTTTGTAGTTATTGGATGATAATGCTTCATTGATATAACACTTGGATTATATGGTTAAAAAGGATTGAATTTCTCTATTACTGATTCAACCCCCCTCTCAGTAATCCAACAAGTTGTACCATTGTAGTAAGAAAAACAAGGAAAACCAAATAAAAAGTAGAAAATTGAAGAAAAATCAAACAAAAATTAGATATAGGAAAAAAAAAAGAGTATTTGAGTACCAAGGTGTCCGAAATTGCGCAGAAAGAATGATTATCACACACAAAAGTAACACTACACCAAGACACGATCGACGTAGACTGCGAAGTATACATGGGAGATAACAAAGAATCAACATGAAGTTTGGTAATGACAAGACCGTTAAAAGTAGTAAGGCATGGAAAGGACAGTTAGGCCACATGTGTGACAGGTCATAAAAGCATTGTGTAAGTCTTAAATGGGAAAAGCCTTCGAAAATCACGAACAGATCAACGGTACAAGAGGAAAATCACGAGATAGATTTGGCAATAAAGGAGTATTTAGTTAACCACTTACCCACCACAATGATAGATTGGACAAGGCAGTTAAGGTAGGAGGAGACATGTATACTTGGCACGAAAGCACCAAAACAACAAGAAGTTAGTAAACTCCAAGTCATCGTTACATGCAAGCGAGAGCGAACAGAGATGAACTACCAAAGTCGAACTATCAGAGCCGATCTAACACAACTCACATAGACACACAGAGTTAGTCTGAGAGTTCATCACACAAGTATAATGTCACTGATGAGAGTTGGAGGGTTTTCCGATGCAACGAAGTAACAACCAAAATGACCAGTAGTAAAGGTGGAGGTTGAGGAGGTAGCCAAAACTTTGACTCCGACGGCATCAATATTTTTTCACAAAGTCTATTTACCCCCAAGGAAGGATGACACACCACCAATAATTGTACTAGTGAATTCCAAGTACCCATTGCCGATAGCACCAGTTTTGGTTAGTTAGTAGTGAAAAATACATGTTCGGGAAGATTTCCAACCTGAAGTTTATGGACCATGATATCGCAGATACACAAAAACTCCCTGAGTTCGCCAGGGATCAATATTTATGCACGAAGACCATCCCAGGCATAGGATAAATTCTAGTAGAGCCACATGAATGGGTGTCAGGCTAGGAGAAAGCAAGGATAATGAACTTTTTCAAAATTCCACATTTTGGATGAAGTACATAAATTAATGCCTGTGTAAAGGTGTTACTCAGTTGCATTCATTGGGGGACACTCTGGCTCAATCCCCCAGTATTGATTGATACTGTGCTGATTGCGCGTATCACAGAGTTGTGCAAAAAAGGCGAAGACCCAACACTATTGTTCAACAAAATGGGAGAGAGGTTCCTCTCCAAGTCCATGAAAGAAAAATTTGACACATTCAGAGGCAAGAGGGGTCTAGATGTCAAGAGCATCAAAGAAATGGATGTACGGTTTGTGATGCAGTTTTTGACCTGCAAACTATTATGCAAGTGTCGCAAAGACGAAGTACCCACTGAAGTAATTTCAATAGCAAAGAAATGCAAGGAAGGAGTTCATATGAACTGGGATACATTTTTAGTCAACCATTTTCTATAATATTGCACAGAGGCCCAGAAGAAGGGCATCGAATTTCACTACGCACGGTTGCTCATCCTCATTGCTCTGATCAGGTGGAAAGAGCTCGCGTATTACTAGTGCATGCATACTTCAGGTCACAACCCTTTGGCTACTAGGTATGCCAATTTGTGGCACACAACAATCAAGAGGTGGAAGAATGACAACAACGCCATATTTAATAGCTATCTACAGCTCATGACTACTATAGTGGAGACCACTCCATGCATATCAGAGGAAGAAATCATCGCATATAAGGATATCACACTATTCAGAGCCAACATGCACCATCTATATGTCCAAGCCAAAAAGGATCCTATGCGACAATGGTTGCCAACCAGTTACCGGTTGAAAGTAGAAGACATGAACTTAATAATCACTGTTTGGGAGGAAGAGTGGAAGAGCCTAGTAGAAAAGACAAGGCCATCAGAAGAGGATGAAGACTAAGACAAAAGTGAGGAAGAACAAGATCAGACGAATGATGCAGGTAATCTTCCTGGCCAATATATAGTCTCTAAACTAGGGCTCAAAAGGAAGGATAAGGGACTAGAACAGGCAGGAGGGGCATGGAAGAAAGTTAAGGTACATAAGAGGACCCCATTTTATATCTTAAACAATGATGATAAGGATAGGATTGGGTACTAGATGTGGGATACCATAGAGGAAATCTAGGAGGACACAACAAAGAAGCAAGAGGAACAACATAAGAAGGTGCAAGATCAACGGAGAATGCTTCAACAACTACTATAACAACATGCATCATGAAAGAGCACAGATCGGGGGGAGGACCATCCACAAGACCAAGGACATAAGTGGAAAGCGTGCAGCCGGACCTAACATAGCTAATAGGGGAACATAGAACCTTACATATTGAGGCATATGTGCTAGAGTTGCCAATGGGTGAATTACATGAGAAAATAAAGGCATTGGGCCAACTTAATATAATCATATCGGAGCTACCCATACAAATATTATAGGACTTGCAAGTAGAGTTGGTGCAAGAAATAAATAATAGAGGAGAAGTAGTGAACCGAGACTTGGAAATAATAAGGAACGATAGAACCCAAGTGCAAGCACAGTATGATATGGCACTTCAAAAAAATAAGGAGATTGAAGGCTGAATAGAGTAAGTTATGAAGAGTAACAATGGGGCTAAGGAAAGGGCCATGGAAGCACTACATGAAAAGGACGAAGTTGAAGCCATGGTACAAAAGACAAAAGCAACTATCCAGAAATTATACAAGGAAGTACCAGAAGTTCCCCTGGTAATAGAAGCCACTATGGAGGAACACCTATTGAAGATGGGCAAAGTCATTAAGTTTTTCAGTGAGTAGATCCAAGATTTACAACGGAGGAGCAAGCCCGGAATGCCACCAGAGGTGTTCGAAGGTAGGGTGAGGATGAAAACACCAACAATTTCCCATATCAAGAAAGTAGAATAGGAATGCAAAAAACTTTGCGAGGAGAGTGCACAAGTGTGGAAAAAACTCACGGGAGACCTGGAAATGAAGGCCATATAGGCCAAGATAAGATAAGCACAAGAACATGCACACGAGGCAACAAAAAAGGTGACTACACTACCACCAATAGAGCGCATGACAACCATTTTGGCTCAGTGATAGACATGTGTAGAAGTGGAGAGACTGAGGGACAAACAAAATATCCTTCAACAGAGACTAGGACCAAGGCAGGAAGAAGTAGTAAGGATCATTGGAGAGTTTTCCACTGTTCAAGGTAAGGTCAAACAAGCAGTAGTGGAAGCAGAGAACACACTCACAATCTTGACGCCATAGGCCATAGAGGAGATAGCAACAACAAAGGACACAATTTTCAAAGAGGTATAGGTTGTTAAGGCTGCCTCTAAACATTTCATTTCAGCTTGGAAGAGTAGGCAACATGCATGAGTGGATCGGGACGAGCCACATGTGAGTGTTGGGGGCTTGTTGGACAAGAAGTTTTGGATAAAATATTGGGAGAAAAACCTAATTATAAGGGAAGTGCATAGAGGAAGGAAAGTATCATGCAACTAAGACACATTCCATAGGAAAGTGCATAGAAGGAAGAAAGTGCGTAGAAGGGAGAAAGTGTACATGAGGAAGACACCACACAAATAGAAGAATAAAGCAAGAGAGCGAGAGAAGAAAGCGCGAGAGAAGGACGCCAACATGACATTCCAAAAATAGAAGAACAATAGAAAAGCAACATGAAGAGTGAAAAGAAGAAGAAAACAATTGAACATCCAATTATTGAGCAGGCCATGCATTGTAATAGTTTTGGTATAACTAGACTGTGGTTTTAAGCCCTAGGTTTTGAAGTATAAATATGTAACGAGATGGGATATTAGGAGGAGGGAAAAAAAGAGTATGCTAGAGTCGTGAATGTAATATATGGTTATCAAGAAAACAAATGAATATATAGAGAGAGTTTAGAAAGGATATTGAGTCTTGTGGTATCTAATTGTCTATGTGTGCTTATGAATTATGTTGCTATGTTTCATAGACTAGACTTATTTTATGGATTAATTATTGCGTAATATTCAAGACTGTAACTGTGAAGAATATCTGTAATAATCAGAAATATGCTAAGCAGAGGAACCTAAAAGAAAGTAATACTAACTAAAGCCAAATCACACACATAGATAGAAGAAGGAACAATGACTCGAATGTTTGCCTCCCTTTCCCTTACTACTGTAGAAACCTGGTTCTTGTAGTCCCAATAGATACCTTGGGTGAGACTTCATCTGCACAAGCAGGTGATGCTAAAAGGGTCGGTGTATGGTGCTTTGTTGGTCATAGTTAAACCGAACCTTGGGTCTTACAACCCGTGCGCAAACAAGTTTAGCCGAAATTTCTCTACACCAGGAGAACTTCTCAGAAGTCACCGACTTTGTGTTACACATCAAAATTAATCACTCCAGTAATGTCACATTCTCATTGTCACAAGTGTCATAAGTGTCACACTTTTTTTTTCAAGTGTCGCTTTCTCATTCCATAAGTGTCATATTGTGAATGACACCTTGAAAACACTTGATACAAACCCTAAAACATGTTAGAATAAGAATCCCCATCATCATACAGTTGTAACAAAGGTTTCTCTATGAGAATTGGTCATCTTGGCAACTCTTGGAAGATCAACGCTCCCCTTCTCATACATAGGGAGTGCTAGCACTCTTTGTCTATCTAGCATGGAGCGTTGTAGCGCTCTTTTTCCCATTGCAGGGGAGTGTCGAATTGGTTGATCAAATCTTGGAAGAAATCCCCTTTTCTTATAAGAACATCTATGAATGGATTGAGTTGGTTTGGCTTGAATATAACCCTTAGGCTGCATCTAAGGGAGATATCACAACTATTGGAGCCATATCCTCAACTAATTCCAAATATAACCAAGGTGGTTGAGCCTCTAAAAGTCTATAAATGGAGGCATTCTCATGGTGAACAAGAGGAAAATAATCAACAAAGCATTGTTATTCTAATCGTGGATATTTGAGCAAGGGTTGGATGAGGAGGACTTGGAGAGGCTAATGCAACATCATCTAAGGATTGTAAGTTTCCTTTCTAAAGTTCTCATTAATATACTTGGCCTATTTCCTTCTAGTATGTGTTTACATGTACTTGTTTGTGCTTGTCTTAATCTTCATAGATAGATCGATTTTGTCTAATCCATTAGAGTAGGAGATATTCTTTTGTCTTTTGTTATCCATTGCAGATATTATTTATAACTCGTGGATTGGAGCAGCTTGGACAAACTTTGAAAGTGAGGTACATCATACTATCCCTCTTACTCTCTTTTTCGATGGATAAATTTAATCTATAGGAATGGTAGTATCCAATGGTAGTTTTTGGTCTTGGTAGAGGGGTCTATAATCCAAGGGAAAATTCACCTATATGCAGGGGATTTGTTTCATAACAGAAATTGGCGACTCCATTAGGGATCAAATTTTCAGTTTTTGTTCTTTCCTTGGATTGTCCATGGATTTTTTCTCTCTTTAGATCCTGTTTGCTGATTTAATGTATCCTTACATATTTTCATCTTTGCTAATTTGTCTCACAGAGTCTTTGATTGAATTTCCCCGAATTTTTGAGTTTTTTGGGTTTTTCTAAGACTTTTCTCAGGACTAGCTCCCTCTCTAGTTTAAGTCAGAGAATTGATTGGTTGATCAACAATCCCCCACAGTCTATTAGGGAGTGTTGTAGCACTCTAGGGCTTTGGTTACCAGAGTGCCAATTGTTCTTACTTTGAAAAATTGCTAACTGTTTGCTTTCTGGGAATAGTTCTTGGATTTTTTTCTCTCGCTCAAATCCTATTCTGTCAGATCTTGTCTTCCGTTTGACTTAAAAATTGCTACCTTTCATTCTTTTAGTCTTTATTGAGTTTGTGTTGTCTTTCCTTATTGCAAAAAACAACCGTTCTCTTTCAAACTTGGTTTCTTTTTGCTGCTCTTTTCGATTATATGATTGATTGGAGGTTTCATAAGGAAGGACATTGATCAAAGTATTGTTTTCCTCATCGTTGATCCCTTACTCAATACCGAAAGACTTTAAAAGTGTGACTTTTGGTTTTTAGTGTTTTTCCTTTGAGTGAATAGTTTGATAGTTTGTTCTTCTTTTGGTTTCTTATTTTCTGCCGAGAGTGTCTTTGTTTGTGTAATTTTGCTTCTTCTTTTTCAAATCACAGTAGTGAATACTTTTTCATTATTAGTTAAAGCATGAAGCATTAGACGAACATATTAATTTGCATTTTGCAATCAAACAAATAAATTCTGGTATGCATTGGTTTTGGATATTGAAAATATTTTCTTCATAATTTGGCAAATTGTTTGAATTCTTGTTGAAAATGAAATAGTATAAAATTTTGTGTTCTTGAGTGTTTGTTAGTGACAGAAAAGAAACTCTTCTCCTTCCCATAGCTAGAAGTTCATTGAAAATAAAGTTTGCATCTCATTCTTTTCACCCTTTTTGGAGTCAAGTCTCAACCATCATCAATTTCACTATCATTCACCTTTGCGTAACGAACAACCATGAAAATGAACGCTAATTAAAAATAAACTAGAAACATTTATTTTTAGATATTTACACCAACAATAGAATAGGACTAGAGCTTTGGAATAGGATGTGAGAATAACTCTCCAAATCATTCAAGACAAACACAAAATCTTGTGATAGGGAGAGTAAATCCAGCCTTCGTAGAAGCATAGTTGGGATCCCCCTCTCACACAAGGGTTAAACATAAGGTCGCGTGTGGGAGAGCTAGGAGATTATCCCTCCAAGTCTTAACCAATTTTAGTAGTACGATCATATATTGGGGGTTCTTCTTGAAGATCAATTATTTTCATTTGGTCTCATAGCTTTGTGAATTATGAATTTGTTTGAGGTCCTCTGGAGTTTACTGGTCCATTTGTCCTCAATTCTCCTGAAGAATTTCAGACTTAATATCCTTCCCATACGTTCGGAATCGACTGTCGAATGTACCCACCCAAAGGATGACTGCAAGTTGGTATCCTTAGTAGCCATAATATTTAGGGTCCTTACACAAGGTGATGGTGAAGGGAAGTCTTTGTTGTACCTAGAACATACGTTGGTCAAACTCACTCGAGCTCCTTGGAGGATAAACCATGAGTAACACCGTGAGGGAACTTGCACCAAGGTGTAAGTTTGTTAAGTAGGCCACCGTTGTAACTGATCCACCCACTCATATCCTATCCCCTTCTCACTTTGATCACGCGATGTTGGATTTCATCACCAACTAGTATGTTCATTGAGAGAAGGCATTGCTTGCATGTTGATTTTATATATTTTTAGCGTGTGTTGTTGTTTACTTTAAGTTGCCTTAAAAATTGGTACTGTGACCGATAAAGGTCTTCGTAGATCACATAGGATGCAAGGGTTTCCTCCAGAAGGATATGAACCCCTACCTCCTAACTCACCTAGAGACACTTACCATGAAGAGGTTGAAAATCATTCAGACGTTGGGAGTGCTGCTACTGCTTTGCTAGAAAATACTAAGAGAGATTTAGTTATGGTTGAGGAAGGTTCCACCTTTCCTGTCAACCTGACTTTGATAGTTCCTCTCAATCCACTCCTTGTTCGACTAGACTCCTCAGGTAACATTGTAGTAGAATATTACCCTCACCTACCATCAAGGCCATATAATCAACTAGATATGAAACTGATACAACCAAATTTTAATGAGGAATACACTACCCATGTCTGTTCTATTGAAATGGTAAATCCAAAACAAAATCCTATTTGTTCCATATGGAGAAATCCATTGTGACGCGACCTTTATGAAAAAATTAGTTTTAGCCGACCACCTTTTGACCCTTGACATACCTCTACCATCATCGGTGCAGAGGTAGGACCGTCAGGTCAGCCCATCGACCATCCCATCGAACCAACAATCAATATTGCTACCACTTCATGATAAGGTCAGAGTGAAATAGGAGTCATGTTACCCAGTCATGTGTAAAGTACCTTGACAGTTACACCTCCCATCCCTCTTCAATCTACGACTTTGTATACTCCAAAGAATCCTGTTGGGACATCTTCGCATCACATAATGAAAAACCCTACCACACAACTAAACCCAACCACAGGACAAATCCCTACTGGGGGGAAACCCCCTCTTAATGATCACATCCCAGTTTCTTCCCAACCAATGGAAGGGGGACAATATCAACCTTCATTCATCGGAAACATCCCACAATCCTGGGGACCACCCCAGGGAAGTCAGTTCCATCAACCACATCAGTGAGGGCCATCGAACCCCAATCTGCAAGGAGGAATACCAAATCTCAATCCGTCTGGACTACATTCTGAAAAACCCTTACAAGGAGTCCTAAATCCCACTTGGGGTCCTCAAGGTCAACCATCATTTCCTCCCCAAGGGCCAAATCCTCACCCTCCTCAAGGACAACCTAATTACCCTCCTTAAGGGAAAACTGGTTATCCACCTCAAGATAATCAAGCAAACTATCCTCCCCCGAGTTACATTGGTTATCCTCCTCAAGGTCAAATGGATTTCCCTTATCCTTTTATGCATATTCCTCACCAAATGAATCCTACTTTTGCTGGTCAACATCAGCAACATATGGGATGATCTGTTGGCTATAACTATCCACTACAACCAATTTACAGTCCTACTGGTGTCCCCATGCCACACTAGTATCATCCATACGTCAATCAACGAATACCATTCTTAGCCACTTTAGATCTACTGGATCCATCGAGATTAACCAACGATCCCATATTACACTTCCCTTTTTGGCCAATCATTCCTGCCAAATTTCCTTCCGATATTATGAAATTTGACGGTAAAACTGGTGAAGACCCCAATAACCACATTATGAACTTTCATCTACGATGTTCACCAAATTCACTAATGGATGATTATATCTGGTTACGTATTTTCCAGTTGTTATCACAGAAATTTCGTCCGCACATGGAGACAAGAACTCTGCATCGTCAAAACAGGACTGGAGTCATTCATGGCACAGGATTAATTCCACAGCATTGCAAAAGGGTCAAAAACTATACAAAATGACCAAAAAATTGAAGGGCGCTTCACAGAACCAGGGTGCGCGCGCATATGCGCGTAACAAAAACGTATAATGCACGCATCAGCGCACGATGTGCGGCTATTGGGCGAAAAGCCTGCGCGCCTGCTAAACGACACATTTATTGAAATTGGTCGGCCTCCCAACCACTAATGGATCAGCTCCCAAGTCGATTTGACACCAAATCCGAGCTCAATCCTCATGGTGGGCTGGTCAAAAACCTAATTGAGCCATAAAGAGACCCTTTTCACATTCCAAAGAGGTCACATAATAACCCAATGCTTGGCTATAAAAAGCCATGAATGACCACCATTTTCTCAAGGAATTCTTTGTATTGTTATGCTGCTGGGATTGCTAAGGACTCATTCTTTGGCAATAAACATCATAAGCTGCATTTCATAGAGCTATTCACCCCTCACTTGAGTGAATAGGCTTGGAGTTCTTTCACCCACATTTTCATCTTTTCATTGTAAGGAGAGCAAGCTTTGAGGGCCTCAAGAGCCTTCCATTGGAGAAAGAAGGGACCCAAGTCCCATTTCTTCATTGTGCCTTTGGATTTCATCAATAGATCAGCTTATAAATTGGTGATATTGGTCCATTTGTCTCTATTTTTCATTTTTTCATATGCTTTTAGTTTTTGTTTGTTTTAGTTTAATTCTTGTTTATAACTTTGTTGTTTTTCTTTCTAACCTTTTACTCAACAGCTGTCATGCCTAGCAGAGCCCAACTGGGCATGTAAGCACTCTTAATTTACTCACCTAGTGACGAATTGGGTGCAAACAGATTGGCGACCATACTGGGGAGAAGGTATCAATTCCTCCCTCATTTGGGCTTATTTTGCTTTCCTTTTGATTTCATTAACTTGCAGGTTCACAAACCGGCCTCTGCCGACCTGCTAACCAGTCAATTCACCAGAAGATTGGGAGAAATCCATCCGGATTTTTCTTCTCGGTTTTTTATCACAGGTGCGCGGTTATTCCACCCCACAGGCGTGCATCGTGCATGCATGCACCTGTGCAACATTTTCTCTCTGCGCGCATGCGCTTTTTAACTCAATTTCGACAGCGCCCGCGCGCTCTATGCGCCTATGTATGCACTGTGTGGCGCACATTTGATCTAAATTTGACATTGTAATCTCTTGGATGTGGGGAAAAAGCATTTTCCTTGTTAAGAATGAGGATATGCATGCTCTAAATACTGCACCACTTAGACCCCTCAACTTATAAAAGGGATAATCAAACAAACATAGGCACTTAGGTGGATAAAAATCATTTTCCCTTATTTGATTTTTGCCACATGGATGGCTTGCTTTGGTTTATAAATCTAAGTTGAAACATCAATTCTAATCACATCTAAACTCACATTTTTGGGACTAGAAATTGCAAGTAACAATCTTGAGTATGCTCTTCTCTTGCGCCATCAAGCGATCTTGAGAACCAGAAAAGGATTGTGAAAACGATCTCATCTCCCTTAACAAAAATTTAAAACTTTTAGGAGAGGACAAAGGCTCTTTCGAGACCCCTCTTAGTTTCATTTTTTCAAACACATTCTTGTAACGGGCCCATACATGCCCACATGTCAACAAAGCTAGAATAGTGTTTGATTTTCTGCTTTCTTAGATAAAAAAACTAGGAGAGTTTAAAGGTTTGTAACGGGCCCACACATGCCCACATGTTCAATCTAGGCTAGTTTCATTCTTTTCTTGATTAACTCACACATAGGGAGATAAAGGATAGAAACGGACCACAATGTCCACATGCTAGTTTCCTAGGGCTTTTAAAATTCCGCAAGGTTTTACCAATGACATCTAGCTTATTTAGGTAATCAAACTCTTGTAAAGGACCAAGCGATGTCCACATGTTGCAAGGTGACATCTAAATAACTAAAATTTGGTACACTTTCACTCACACACAAAAGCCACTTTTTCACTCACATAGCCTCATCTTGAAACGTGGTGGTCTAAGTAGGTTTCCTCCAAAGGGATTCTGAAAAAACCCAATCTTTTCTTGATAAGACTATCCACTCCCACTTTTAATCAAATGAGGTTGGTTTTCACCCCCAGCCTCACAAAACAACTTCATCTAAAATCTTTCTAACAACTCACTAAGTTATCCTCCAAAGGAGGTGCCAAAAGAAAATTTTAGTCTAGGTAGGATTTCGGGGGTAGGTATCCAAATAACCCCCCGTTATCTGGTTCTCACATTTTCAAACATAGAAGTTGACAAATAGGGAACTTCAAATCCTCCAAGTCTAGCGTTCCAATC
>ML781474.1:1258260-1268711 GCA_009831015.1 Picea engelmannii | reverse complement strand
TTCCAATAGCATCATGGAAGACTCTATCAGACTGCGTCTTTTTCAATGCACACTTACTGGCCCATCAGCCAAATGGTATGTCGAAGAAAAATCAGGGTCCCACACAACCTTTGAGTCATTGGCCAAAGCGTTCTTAACTTTCTTCCAATTACCCATATGCCATGACAATGGTCTAGAACTATTGTCTAATTTCAAACAGTCCTCAGCCACCCACATTGCTGACCATATTCATCAGTGGCGTAGGCAACGTAGTTTGTGTAAAGCAGAAACCACCAAGCAACAATGTCTTGACTGGTTTCTTAGATCACTTGTCACTCTCCTTGGTAAGGAGGTAGCTTCCACCTTCCCACAATCCAAAGAGGAAGCCATCAGTAAAGCCCAACAATATGACCTCATTTATGCACAGTCGAGGTACTTATACACGGTACTTCCCGATCTTCCGAAACCTGTGCCATTCGGTCAAGACAAACCAGGGATGTCTCACTCAGCAGACGGGCTAATAGGTGCTACCACGCACCATAGTCCACAACCCCAACCACCACCGATGTATGGAACACCTCAATATCCACCAGCATATGGGGGCACTTCTTATTACCCCCCACCCCCTTATCAACAGCCATACCCTATTGCTATACCTCCACCCATCAGTGGACCACCACCAACACCCCCCATACATCCACCTCCTCCAACCACTAGTAGTATTCCCTCCACATCAGCTTATAGTACTAGTGAAAGCACTGCGCCTTCCTATGTACCTTATGGAGCGGTACCACCATAAAATCCCTACTTCCCCTTTCCTGGTCCTCCACAACCCATGGCTCCCCCACATCCTCATACGGGGGTAAATTTTGTTCAACCCTCTGCTGCTCAACAATATCAAAATTTTGAACAGTTGAACACAGCCAACCCAACTCATCCTTCAAACAACACTAAGAGGAAAGGACGGGACATGAATAACAACAATCCTGGTCAAGGCGGGAATCAACCCCCACAGCATCAACCCACTGGGGGCAATCAAAACCAATTGAACCAAAACCCCCAAGGGGGCAATAAAAACAAACTCCAAGGGAGGAATAATGTTAAAACTATTCACCCTTGTGCTCTTTGTGGCGTATATGGTCATTACACTCACCATTGCCCACAGATTGCTGATTTCAAAAGGTTGAAAGACTCTGGGAGCCTTCCCCCTTCTCCTGCGCAACCTGCCCCGTAGCAGGCACAACAACAATATGCGCAACAACCCCCTCCCGTCGTGCTGCAAAATCCTATCCCACATCAAGGTGTGATAAACACCCAATAGGACGCGTAACATCCCCCACCTCAGGTGGGCCAATACCACAATCCCAACAATCTAGCAGAGCGAACAATTCTCCTCACCAGTGAGGAAGAAATCCTTCTACAAACACGCAATCGTTAGTATCCTGCAACAACTGAGTCTACTCCTACACCTCTAGAAATAAACCCTACACCGACGGGACCTCCGTTGGTGATCCCTCGCCTGTCTGCCGAACCACCATTACACATCCCTCGCATCCCTCTACACAGGAATGTTCATAACCCACAGGCTAGGGCAACACATAACTATAGCTTGGTAGATGACTTAACACAATCCCCGGCTACCATGTCAGTTCTAGAAGTCCTCCAGACTTGTCCCATGCAGCGGAAATCACTACTTTCCGCTCTGGGCGCAGTCGACCCTGCCGATACTCGACTCATCACCTTTGACCTTGATAGCTGCGAACCGCATCTTCCCGCCGCAGTTGCTATACAAATACCAGTAAAAATATGGAACATCACCATCCATCGGTGTATCATCGATGAAGGGGCATCTACATGCATCATGTCCAAAACAGTATGGCAGAAACTTGGTTCCCCGAAACTCATACCTTCCGCCATCACATTACGAGCTTATGATGGACGACCATCATCTCCTGAAGGGCTCTTCCAAAATGTCCCCGTGGAACTCGGGGGAAAAACTATCCTCATTGACATCGAAGTTATCGACGCTCAGCTTGATTACAATATCTTGCTTGGACGTAGCTACATGTATGCTATGAAGGCAGTGGCATCATCAGTCTTTAGGACAATCATGTTCCCCCACAACGGGAAGATTGTAACCATTGACTAAGTCTCACATTACGAGCCAAACCCATCTTCCAGTCTCAATAACATTCTTCCTCTCATTCACACCAACAAGGACGCATATCCACTCATCGAGATGGGTCCTGGGATTTTTAAAGATCCATCCTTGTTAGGGACGTACCATGGAGCACCACCACTCCTTCCCCCTGGTCAAGTATGCGTCATCTCATCTAACGACACTCAACAGGAGGACGTTCGTCCTCCTCAGGAGGCTTCAGTCATTCCTGACGTCTCAACAGTCGCAACACCACTCCCACAGGAGCCTCCTGCGCACTCGTCGACCCCTACAGTCCATGAATCCACATCCCCTCAAGGGCCTAGTTCCATTTGGGAAACAGTCCCCCAACCCCTCACTCAAATTCCCTTCTTTTACCCTCCACCCGGTATAGAAGCTTTCCAGGTAGCCGCAACCCTCACACTACCCAATATGGTGTTAGCCATCCCAGTGTGGTACTTACATCCACCTGAGATGGTCCCTCGCCCATAGCCAAGACTCCCCATGACGATTCCTGTTCTTACTCCTAATTCCCCCACTACCCCCATACTCCCTACTCCCCCTGCTACAGCCGGGGGCAGGAGAACGAAGAAGGAGCCCAAAGCTCCACTTCCTCTGCGTATCCCACCACCTTATGCATTGTGTGACAAAGAGGGTCACCAAACCAACAACTGCCCATCACTACCGGAATTACGGAATTTGATTCCCCCCAATCCAACCCCCACACCACCCATTACCACTACTACCACTCAACCTTCCAGTAGTAAAGGGTTGAAGACCAAATTCGCGTGTGCCATCTGTTCTGAGCATGGCCATTACACCCATCATTGTCCAACACTGCCTCGTTTCTGACAGGCATTAGCTATCATAAGCCAAGACTTTCAGAACAAACCACGCCCTGCTATGTCATCCACAACACCGCTCACTGACATTCTCTATGTCACTACTTCAGTCAATGAATGCATGAGATGCCCTTTCTCTCTTTGCGATTCCTTGGCTCATTTTACATACCAATGTCCTATGATCCTGGAATATTGGCGACGTCAGTTAGCTCTACATCACCAACCTGCAGAGCGATCATTGACATATCTTCACCATTCGAAGATCTTCATATCATTTCGCCCACACCCGAGGCACTCCCAACGCCTCCTTGGTTCTTAGATGACATGTCTGAGGATTTACCCCGTAACCCACCCAACTCTCCCGCTCATCCCCCTGCGGAGACTCTCCATCCCACTACTACGGGTACCCCTCAATACCTCAATATATGGTTTATGACGAGTGAACCCTCACCCTCTCCTAGCATTACCTCCTCTGTTTCTACAGTAGGGGGCAACCACACTGTCACTGAGATCACTCCTCACGATCCATTATATTCCCGTCATTTCCAATGCGACGAAGAAATACTGGAAGAGCTACAACGCCCGGACTCTCACTGGGACGCACTACATCATCGTGCACTCTTCTTTCCGCAGGAAGCCCTCATGCCTCCTAGCCACAATCCCATTTACGCGGTCAAAACCAAAGACTTTATCCCATCAGGGCCTATCGATTGGTTCAACAATCCTATTCCTGCACCCGACGCTTTTGAAGAAGGTAATTTGGCCAACATTTCCCCCACCATCAAAATCGACATTTCCATTAAACCAGGCATCGTCGAAGAAATCATCATTGGAGCTGCTTTCACTCCTCAGGAAATCACCGCATACAAAGCCCTCTTCCAGGAATTTAGGGATATCTTTGCCTGGTCATACACGGAGATGCCTGGCCTCGACCCCTCTATTGTCGAACATCGCATCGACACCTGGCCCGACATCACACCAGTTCACCAGAAACAACGACCGCTACACCCATCCAAGGCCGTGGCTATCAAAGCCGAAATTGACAAATTGCGTACGACCGGATTCATTTACCCCATTGCTTATACATCATGGGTTTCCAACCCTGTACCCGTCGACAAAAAATAGGGCTCTATCCATGTTTGCACCGAATTTCGCGATCTCAATAACGCATGTCCCAAGGACAACTTCCCTATGCCTTTCATCGATCAGATTATCGACGATTGTGTCGGCCATGAGGCTCTCTCCTTTATGGACAGATTCTCTAGCTATAACCAAATTCAAATCCACCCAGCCGATCAGTACAAAACCGCATTCATTACCCCATGGGGTACGTTTTCATATCGTGTCATGCCCTTCGGCCTCAAAAATACCGGTGCAACTTTCCAGCGGGCCATGACATACATCTTTCATGACCTGGCTGCAATCATCCTCGCCTACTTGGATGACCTCACTGCTCGATCCAAGAAGCGTACCCAACACCTCGATGATTTACGAATCATCTTTCAACGGTGTCGTCAATATAACATCTGCTTGAACCCTCTCAAGTGTGTATTTTGCATCACCGCAGGACGCCTCCTCAGTTTTATTGTTTCACAAAGCGGTATGACCGTGGACCCCCTCAAAGTCCAAGCCATCATCGAAATTCCACCTCCTCAGAATTTTCAACAACTACAGAGTCTACAGGGCAAAGCCAACTTTCTGAGGCGCTTTGTTCCTGATTACTCTATACGCACACATGGTTTCCTTTGCTTACTGTGTCATGACATCCCTTTTCATTGGGATGACTATGCCCAACAGTCGTTTGACGATCTTAAAGAAGCACTTTCTAATGCACCTTTGATTAGTGCACCTGACTACAATCGCGACTACATCCTCTACGTATCAGCATCAACTGTATTAGTAGCCGGCGTCCTCGTCCAGCTCGAAGATGACAATCGTGAACACGTAATCTACTACGTCAGTAAGAATCTCTCAGGACCACCCCTGAAGTACAAACATGAAGAGAAACTTGCTCTTGCAGTTGTCCTTGCAGTTCAGAAACTGTGCCATTACATTCTGCTTCGCACCACCAAGGTCGTCGCAGATTCCAACCCTATGCAATATTTGCTCAGCCCTCTCCAAGTTAACGACAAATTTGCTTGATGGATTGTTATCCTTCAGGAGTACGACCTCGAGTTCTCAAAACCCAAGAGTAAAAAGGCCCTCGTTCTCGTCGAACTTGTCACGACCTTTCCCTCTGACACACCTAGTGCCCCCGTCAATACTGACTTTCCCGACGAACATCTCTTTTACATCACTTTTGATGATCCTTGGTATGGCGACCTTCTCGTCTATGTACAAACTCAAAAGTTTGGTAACCACCTATCACGAGATGATCGTCGGCGCATTCTCCATCAGGCCCCCCGCTATCTCCTCATCGGCGACATCCTATATCGGCGGGGTGTCGACACCATTCTTCGTCGCTGCCTGACTATTGATGAGGCCGACAGAGTCTTAAACGACTGCCACAGCGGTGCCTGTGGGGGCCATCTTTCGGGCATCGCCATGGCTCAAAAGATTATCCGGGCTGGTTACTTTTGGCCTACCCTGTTTCATGATTGCATTCATGTCGTGAAACGATGTGAGCAATGTCAGCTCTATGCCACCAAAGCCCGTGCTCCCCCCGCTCTTCTTCACCCTGTCATCACTACAGGCCCCTTTTGTAAATGGGGCATTGACTTTATGACTTGTAATCCCCCCTCCAGCAATGCTCACAAATACATTGTTGTCACTGTCGATTACTTCACCAAATGGGCTGAAGCTATGCCCACCTTCAACAACACCGCTGACACTGCAACATGTTTTTTCTTCAACCACGTCATATCCCGGTTCGGAGTACCACTCCAACTAGTTTCCGATCATGGGAAACATTTTGAGAATGAGATCTTCGTCGAACTCTCATCTCGGTTAGGCTTCTCTCACGAGTTTGCCTCACCACACTATCCTCAGTCAAACGGATAGGTCGAGGCAGTTAACAAAGTCCTCAAGACCATGTTACAACACACGATTAATAAACAAAAAACCAATTGGCATCATATGTTATTTTCCACGCTATGGGATTATTGAACGACAGTGAAGACCACCACAAGTTTCACGCCATTTCACTTAGTCCATGGGATCGAGGAAACTCTTCCCATCGAGTGCAAAATTCCCACCCTTCGCACCGCAATCTAGATTTTACCTGACACTGCTCCAATGGAGCAGCGCTTGCTGAACTTGGAGTCTCTGGATGAGGATCGTCGATCCTCATTATAGAACAATGAGGCAACTAAAAAATGATCCAAGGCTACCTTTGATCACCATGTCAACCTTCGATCATTTTGCGAAGGTGACCTTGTCCTCGCCTATGATATCACTCATGATACCTTTGGCCATGGAAAATTCGAATCACTTTGGCATGGCCCTTACATAATCCAACATTGCCTCACCAAAGGCGCATACATCCTGGCCTCCCTCGAAGGCCTCACGCTCAAAGAACTCGTCAATGGGTTATACCTCAAGAAATTTTATGCTTAAATGTAGTCATGCTACTTTAGGCTATTTTCTTTTCTAGCGTTTTTAATCTTTTTTTCCTCATCTAAACTATCCTTTGTGCTATTGACAGATGACTCCTCCACCAGCTTACCATATTGGTTATGCCGATGGCGCCAGCCGTTGGACACAAAATCTCGCTTCGGCTGCTTGGGCTCTCTACACCCCTTCACATGAAATGCTACATTCCAACGACATCTGTTTAGGACCAGCAACCAACAACCAAGCCGAATACACTGTTGTCATTGGCCTCTTGACTGATGCCCAGCATCATCATATTCGTCACCTTAGCGTTTTCCTCGAATCTCAACTGGTCGTTCTCCAACTCAACAATGTGTACCGTGTCCGCGATCCGTGTCTCTTTCGCAAGTACCTGCAGGTTAGATTATTATCTCGACATTTTGATTCCATTACATTTACACATATTCCAAGAGAATTGAATCAAACAACATATGACATAGCTAACATGGTGCTAGATTTGCATATATCACATCAAGCTACACATACATAAAACATCATATATATCCTGTCACAACATATATATAGAATCAACATCATCAACATCAACACAAAAAACACATGAAAAACAACATTTGGATCTCAAAAAGGTGTATACTCATATATATATCAAGGCCTCCCCGACCATCTGAATGATTACATACAACAAAAATACATCGGCCCTCTGGCTTGTGCCACATCTCGGTACAAAAAAATGGCTCACCAGCCTATCAAAACAGTATAAAAAATACATATACATCAGGGTGCCTCTAGCGCACCCCCCGCTGCTCCTCCCTCAGGAGGAGGTGGTGGCCCACCCCCACCAGCCCCAGGCGGTGGTGGTGGAACATCCACAGGACCCCCTTGCCCAGGCGATAGGCGTCCACTAGTCATCGCGGTGAGCACTGCTGCTCGTCGCACTAGGCCCCACCATGGTGGAGATAACCCTATGCATTGTTCCAGGAACCCCTCATCCTGGATACGGATCCACATGCCCTCAGGCACGTCCTGCAACACCATCTCAAAATGACGGTGTATATCATCCACATCTAATCCGGCTTCCGTCGGAGGAGCATGTGATGGCCCCGCACCAGGGTCATCAAATTGGCGCCTCCTCGCCGGTCTCTCGGGCTATGCTGGTGCCCCCACAGCCTCATCTCATCGCCGCCTTCCTCCACGTGGAGGTCTCTCCGGCTCTCCATGAGCCGATGCTCTATACAACTCCAGCTCGCGCCCGCGAGGTGCCAAATCTGCACATACACAAAGCAACAAAAAACTGATCGTATCAGTGTCTATACATCATACATATGAACTGATATATCCAAAGATACCATAAATCAAAACATACAAGTACTCCACATACCTCGGTGATCAAAAACCTCCCCAGGCGGCAATACCATGTCCGGGTCCCCCCGGATGTCCACCCCAGCATAGGGGAACTGGAGTATAACCTGCCGCATCTGCCGCCATATCTGTGCTGCCTACATAGTAAAGTAATATCCACCTTCGCCACCACCGTGGTGAACCAAAATCTGTGACCACCACCTCAAGCATGGCTCTCGTACCCCTGGTGCCTCTAGTAGCACCCTCGGGTGCAACATCGACACCGTCTCCAAGAAAAAGGCCACCAGGATGGAGCCAAAAGCAAACTCCCCGATACCTGTCGACTGACATCGGTCCAGCTGCGCGATCATCCATGCATGAAGGGTCAAACCCCAGGCGAACCTCTCATGGCCCACCACCACCCTCTCCATCAGGAACAACTCACCACCATTGATCAGGTGGGTTTCCAGTGACCCGTATACTCGAATAATCATCGCTTCTATGTAGCGATGCAGCAGGGAATCTATCCCACTCATACTCACTGCTGTCCCAGCCATGTAGCACTCACCTGAGCAATATAGCTCGGCGACATCCCGCAGGTGAGTATCCCTCGACAACACAGGCTCTGTCGGCAACAGTGTTCCCCAGAAGGGGAGCCCGGTCAAGAAGTATATGTCCTCCACCGCAGTGAAGGGGATCTGCTCTCCTCGCACAAGGAAGCAGTGCAAATCGGGGCTCCACATCTCGAGCAGGAACTGAAGTAAGTACTCCTGTGCCCATATCAACAGGCACTCAAAGAACTTTAACAACCCACTGGTTGCTAAAGCCGCTCAAACTGCCGGCGGTGCATTGGCCACAGCATCCCACAACCGTGACCAGTCTCGCTCACGCCACCACACATCCATGATCAGCATCCCGCCACCTACATCATGGCTGTCCCTGGGCCACTTTTCATCCTGAGCCCCCAGGGCGCCTTTTTTTCATATCATGGCCGGGTACGCATGCGCATTGTCACATTTATCTAATACATGTTCACATTTGTTATTATCTTCATATATTGTTCACTTTGGGTATTTGGTTGTTCTGTGTGCAGGTACTTGATCATCACCTCTTCACATCATTCCTTTAGGTATATACTCAACACTGGCATGTAGTCTCTCCCGTTGTATTGCATTTACATTCCCAGTCATACCCCCTGATTTTGGCCTTTAGGATACCCACTTCCGGCTCTGCAGTACTCACACCTCCATTTGCATTTTTGGTACTGGTACCCGGTAGTTTTCTTACCCACATGAGTTGTCTCATTCATAACACCTTTTTGCACTTTTGACACTCATGTTGTTCTTCATTACCCTTTAGGGATGGGAGTCCTGATATTCTTTCATCATGTTGCGAATTAACCACATACTTCTTCTCCTCATTTTGCTAGCTTCCCATATGGACTCCCAACACATCGCTTTATGGTTATGTTCTTTTTTACCTGCACCTCCACAGGATCATGAACCCACCATTTCATCCATCATCAGTTTGCCCATCTGCGAACCTATCTTCATTTCACCTGCCTCATACAGAAACTTTCCAATGGGCCCCCCACCCTTCATCAGTTTTCCCAGAAATTTCTGCCCTCCCTGGGGCACTCATTTCACACTGGGGCACCCGTTTCTGTATTTTGTACATCTTTTCCACATTTATTCATTATTTCTCATACAAACACCTTTATTTTCTGTTATTTTTGTCGTCACCGTTGGTGACCTGCTTTCCTTTTGGCCACACGCAACCCATGTCACCCTTGGTTGAAGCATTACTTCTCATTTACCCCCGCCGACATCGTCTATATCTTCAGAGTACTACCCAGACCACTTACCTATACCCTCTGAATTTGTTCACCTTGTCCCGCCTCTAGCACAACTTATCCTCGGTCTTGGCATCCCCCTGACACTCGACCTTGTCACATGGTTGCGGCCACTGTTTGTCTCATCCATTCTCCAACCAGGGGCAGTCTTGAGTCTTCCCACTTCTTGACTTCGTCCATGTACCTCTATCACTTCCTCACCACAGTAGATCCCGTGAAGCCCTTTGCTTCTGGGAGTCGCGTCCTCCTTTTGTCGACATCAACACACTTTTCCAAAAGGGCGACAGTATCTTGATTCTCATTTCCCATTCAATGAGAGATCTCGGATGGCATAGGGGGAAACACCATTGCTCCCTGATGTCGTTGACCCCCATAACATTCGACGCCAACACTTTCTCATGTTGCGGTGGGTCTTACTTTGCGACTATTGCAGTTTTTAGTATCAGTTGCCGAAGACCTCTGAACTTGGTAGGGCCACCAATGCCCACATCACCGTCGCTGTTTATTTCCGTGACCATTACCTATGGTTCAGAGTATGTTCCTTTGCAGAATTGTCTTCTGCCTTTATCATTCTGCCCCCGAGGGCACTGCAGTTGTCTACACCAACATTTCCGTCATCTTTTTTCAGAGTTACATCATACGAGCATGGGGCATGCCCGCCTCATTTGTACACAGTTGTATATTGTTACGCACCTTGTAGAAGGTCGGGTTCTACAGGTTCCTTTCTTCT
>ML781474.1:1228298-1258183 GCA_009831015.1 Picea engelmannii | reverse complement strand
CAGTTGTCTACACCAACATTTCCGTCATCTTTTTTCAGAGTTACATCATACGAGCATGGGGCATGCCCGCCTCATTTGTACACAGTTGTATATTGTTACGCACCTTGTAGAAGGTCGGGTTCTACAGGTTCCTTTCTTCTCCAAAGGATTTCTCTACACCATCCCACTCTTGCTCTCCCTTACACCACCATTCTCAGTAAATGAAACATTGATAGATTTCGGCTATACGTATGCTCCTAACCTCATCCATCAGGGGGCATCTGTTATCACTAAAATTTTGTCCGCACATGGCGACAAGAACTCCGCATTGTCAAAACAGGATTGGAGTCATTGATGGCATAGGATTAATTCCACAGCGTTGCAAAAGGGTCAAAAACTATACAAAATAACCAAAAAATTGAAGGGCGCTTCACAGAACCAGGGTGCGCGCGCATATGCGCGTAACAGAAATGTATAATGTGCGCATCAGCGCACAATGCGCGGCTGTTCGGCGAAAAACCCGCGTGCCTGCTAAACGACGCATTTATTGAAATTGGTCAGCCTCCCAACCACTAATGGATCAACTCCCAAGTCGATTTGACACCAAATCCGAGCTCAATCCTCATGGTGGGCTGTTCAAAGACCTAATTGAGCCCTAAAGAGCCCCTTTTCACATTCCAAAGAGGTCACATAATAACCCAATGCTTGGCTATAAAAAGCCATGAATGACCACCATTTTCTCAAGGAATTCTTTGTATTGTTATGCTGCTGGGATTGCTAAGGACTCATTCTTTGGCAATAAACATCATAAGCTGCATTTCATAGAGCTATTCACCCCTCACTTGAGTGAATAGGATTGGAGTTCTTTCACCCACATTTTCATCTTTTCATTGTAAGGAGAGCAAACTTTGAGGGCCTCAAGAGCCTTCCATTGGAGAAAGAAGGGACCCAAGTCCCCTTTCTTCATTGTGCCTTTGGATTTCATCAATAGATCAGCTTATACATTGGTGATATTGGTCCATTTGTCTCTATTTTTCAATTTTTCATATGCTTTTAGTTTTTATTTGTTTTAGTTTAATTCTTGTTTATAACTTTGTTGTTTTTCTTTCTAACCTTTTACTCAACAGCTGTCATGCCTAGCAGAGCCCAACTGGGCATGTAAGCACTATTAATTTTCTCACCTAGTGACGAATTGGGTGCAAACACCATCGTACACTTATGAGTACAACAAATAAATGGTACATTGAATTACGATGTGAAAATTTTCGAGATTTTAATTCACTTGCCATGGATTTTCTCATGTACTTCCAATTACCTATCAGCTACAAAAATGACACTGAACTTTTTACCTCCCTTTGTCAAACCAACTCCATACATATTTTTGATTGTATTCATGAATGGAGATAATGACGACGATTGATCAAAGCAACCATTCCTAACCAATTGTTGGCTGAATGGTTCACAAAATCTCTTTTACCTCCTATTTCTAGTGACACAGCTATGGGTGATGTCATTATAGAAGAGGAATCCATTGCTCGTGCCCAGTATCTAGAATTGGTTTATTCCCAATATGGTACTTTGTATGAATTGATTCCAAACGCTCCCTTTCCATCAACTGATCCATCAAAACCAACCTCCAAAGCTCACGTAGATGGAGTTAGTGGTTTCATCAAAACCTAGTTCAATTCACAGTCAATCATCATGAATAATTGATCAATCACTTCCCCCACTACTGGATCAACTATGCTCTCATCAAACTCCCCCCAACTCAAATATCTGAGGTGAATGGAGTTCAATCTTCTTCTTCCCAACAATTAAGGGAAAGAAGAAAACTAAGAATAGACCTAAGAAAAACAATAATCAAACCAAAAATGCAAAAACACAAACCCAACCACCTGCTACTGAGAAACGACCACAACACAAACCAAAATTTCCATGTCTCATTTGTGGTGAATATCACTACACATAAGATTTTCCTCATTGAGATGAAGTTGCAATTTTTTAAAAAGGAAATTCTCAACTCGTTGTTTTGACACATCCTTTTCCACAACCATAGTCACTAGTTTCACAAACTACTGCACCTCTGACAAGAGGTAATCCAAATCATCCTCCTAACGAGGAAGATTCATCGAGTGCACACATTTACATGTTTAATGGGATAGATTTGACCACTCGTACTACAAAATATGACACACCTCTAGGTAAACCTGATAAGGAGAAAGTAACTAATGGTATTACATCAGATCCAAAACCCACTACCATTTCTCCTCCCTCTGGACCACTCTATATTGAGAAACCTAGTTTTGAATCTATCTTACACCCACCCAAGAGAACAATTTGAAATTTGAACTTTAATCCTAACTCCTGTGTTGCTCAAAACTAGAACATCGTTGAATATTTAGCCCAAGCACCCTGCACTATGTCAACTCTCGAAGTTATACAACACTGCCCTAGCCAACATAGGACTCTCTTGATAGCCATTGGAGCTATAGATCCTGAGTCATCAAATAATATCACGTTCAACCTGGATAATTTTAAATCATAACTCTCTCACTAGCTTGATTTCCAAATCAATGTCATTGTTCATAATCAACATATTCATCACACAATCTTGGATGAGAGGGAATCCACATGTGTCATGTCTTTGACTTTCTAGAAAGGCCTTAAATCACCCGGTCTTAATCAATATCCCACCGTGTTAAGAGAATTTGATGGAAGAGGTTTCCATCCTCATGGACTATTACAATCCTTAACCATTCAAATGGGAGGGAAAACTGTTTCTGTAGATGTTAAAGTAGTCGATGTTCCCCTCGATTATAACTTGTTGCTAGGGATAAGTTTGTTCTATGATATGAATGCCGTTGCTTCATCAGTTTTTCATTGCATCCAATTCCCTCATCAAGGTAAAATTGTGACCATCAATCAATTAGATTATTGCACCCCCAACGCTCGCACTCACATGACCAACAACATTCCTTTTCGGGAGACTCAAAAATCACCTATGAAAGTGTTGGAGTAGGTCTCTTGAAAGACTCTTCACTCATGGGTACCTTCCCTACTCCTCTTCCTCCCACTACGCAACACATCGCAATGGTTAATATGATTTCAAATATGGCACATCAATGTTTCGAATTATTTGATCCATGGATTGTGCCTATTCCCTTAGAATTTGATGTGCTAGGTGACACCATGCCACTTAGTCCTGAAGAGGTTGAATACAATGCCATCCAATCTACCTCTCCTTCACTGGATGACCAACATATACTGGCATCTACTACGTATTCCTTACCATCCTGGTTAGATTCCCTATTCTCTACTTTTGATTACATCCTATAGATTTTTCCATCAGATGAATCTATTATGGAAATGCTTAGTATCAAGGAGGTACCTTAGGATGAAAACCACCATCGTTCATCCTTTCTTCCCAGTTTGGATGACATAGAGAAAGATATTTCATCTATCTTAGTTAGCAATATTGTCAACTCCCCCCAATCTCCAATACTCACTCAGGATACCATCTTCGAGGGGAATTTGGGAAACATCTCTTCCACGATTACTGTCGACATATCCATTAAAGAAGGTGTTGGCATAGGGGCAGACCCAGGTTTCAACGCTTCAACATCTCACCAACAAAACCCTAACTACCGGCCCTTTCAGAAACACCTGCGAAGTAGATGAAGTCTCACCCAAGGTAGAGGTAAGGGTGGTTGCAGGACTCATATGTCTGCAACCTAGCTGGGACACAGATCTGTGATTAAAACACCTTAACAAAACACTTAACCATTATCATTCATTAGTATCTAGCCAGTATTTACTTCGCAGACAAAACCCTGATTACAAAGCAAGGTAGTATTCACTCAGATTTGCCACATTTAAACCCTTAACATAAGGAAATAGATCAGATCTAACATTCATTCACATCACTAAGCATTGAGCTATCATATCATGTCTATATAATCATACATTACTACACTAAGCATTAACCATATGAACAATAAAACAATCACAATGCACAAAGCAACCATAACAAAGGATATACGTGGTTCACCCCCAGCTTGGGGCTACGTCCACCCACTCTTCTTCTCTTTATTATCTTCAGTCAATCGTCTACATGCACAGAGCCACATGGTCCTGCTCCGCATAGGACATGAGATCTATGCGCACCTCGCCAAATCCTCCTTCCTCGAGCTAGGTTACAACACAAATCCCTCTTACAATCTACACAAGCTTCTTACATCCACTTTCACTTAGCTATGAAAGTTCTTAACACATAGCGTGCACAAAGCATTCACTTTCCCTTAGCACCTAGCATCACACCACGCCGCTTACTTACATAGCCTAGATTTATATTTATACATTACAAAGGGGACTAAACATGGGTAAACCCATGGTCTGACATCCCCATACCTGTTACATAAGCCCAAAATCCAAAAATCCCTAAAAAGGGGCCGAGATTCCGCGATCTCTACTTCAACTTGCACTCCTCCTTTGACAACCTGTCAAACTCCCAAAATAGTTCAAACCTAACCAAGGATCTCCAAAACTTGGTCAAGGGCCAACATGCCCCCAACACTCACTTGTGACTCGTCCTAAGTCACTCTTCTTTGGTTAATTCTACCTCAAAAGATCAATCTTAGCTTGATCTTCTTTGACCTGTTGCCGCATCAAGGCCTCATGATTGACAAACTCCTGAAGAATTTCCTCATTCACCAGTCCTTCCAAGCATTTCTAAACTATAGTGACTACTTTCTCTAGTTCTTTTCCTCATCCTTCAATCTCCTCAAACAGTTGACAAGCTGCATCCTAGACTGGATGGATCCTATGAGTCACTTCCATGACTTTGCTCTATATGGAGTGGACTTGTTGTTGAATAATGCACTGTTCCTATGATATTTTCATTCTTTAAACTGCAGATAAGAGCTTCAACTGTGCATGTACCATTGCTACTTGCTGCTTTTCTTCCTGGAGTTGGGACTCCATATTATTTAGTTCAGGATCCTCGGTAAGTCGTTCATAAGTCTATGAACTACAATCATTGAGTTGTTTACATTCCATGGCAAAGGTCTTGATTATCTCAACTGCACTCCGAGCAGTTGATTCTCTTTGATCTCGCACATCCTGCGGAGTGTTTGGAACTAAATGTATCTCTAGGTATATTATTCTCTATTGAAGCTGCTGAATGGCTTCAACGAGCTTCACTACTTGATGCTCTACTAGGTCTTCCTCCCTTTTCTCTAATCTTGTCACAAAGCAGAGTGCTCTGTTGACTTCTTCTTTTACTCCAACCTCCTCAGCAAGTAGCTGGTCCTTCTCTCGCTGGATCTGTGCTTTCTCTTCTTTTAATTTTGACTGGAGGGAAGACTTCTCCTACTGCACAATCTTGCATTGCTCTATCACCGCTTCTTGTGCTTGTTTCAGGGCCACTGTGGCTTGTTCCTTTTCTTCTTGGGCGCGACGAAGGCAAGCTTCAGATGCATCGGCTATTCTGCAGAGTTGGGCAGGCTTGTCTCCCAACTCTGGTCCTTCTGATGGAAGGGGCGTAGTGGAAACTACACGAATGGAGTGAAGGGCTTGCTGAACTCCTCTCAGATCTGTATCAGTTCTGTTATACATGGCTTCTTGTTTGGCTTCACTATTATGAAAAATGTCCTGCAAGGCAGCTGATACAACTGTGATGATGAAGTCAAAGTCATCGAGCGTGAGAACAATCTACAACTTGGTCTTACTAGCTCTGGATTTCTTCCGTGAGGTAGGTTTCGTGGGATAATCCTTTCTTTTCTTAGATGGATCAATCTCATCAAAAGGATCCCTAGGTGGTGTTACTTTTCCTTGCTTCTACTGATCTTATTTCCCATTGTTCTCTTCTTTATATACTTCGTCGTTACCTCCTCCTCCAGGTGATTATGAAGTAGTTTCTTCTGATGCACTGCTTAGGTTCTGTACCTCTTCTATATTCTTCCTTCTATTGGTTCTAGGTGTGTCATGTTCTTCACAAGTGGCCTCCGGGCTTCTGATTAGTTTGGGATTGGACAATTCTGCGGGGTCAATAGGGATAAGGAGCTTTGTAGGCCAGTCCTTAGTTATCTCTTCTAGGTCCTCTTCTGTGAGCTTATAGTATGATTGAAGTTATTATTTATTGTCGTATGCGTGCATAGTGATGTAAGTAAAATGTCGATCTGTGTGAAACTTCATAAGGGTCTTGAACCGGTGTAGAGTGTTCAGTGTCATACGAGGGACAACTTTGATGGCCCCCTTTAATTGAAGATAGTAGGTATGGAATACTATGTTCGACTACCACTATTTTACCATATCGCTCAAATACTAGAGTGTGGTGAAATTCACATTGAGTGGCTCAAACGACTCAATGTCGGGGAAGGTTGCACCTTCCGACATATCTCAAGCTGTAAACGTGATGAGGATCAGGAGCTAGCTAAAGTGGAACTCATAGACCTAATCCTAAGCTTCGTGGCAATCCAATTCTAACTGGTTGACTAAGTACTTTTCCCAATTCATTTGTAGTCCTTCTACGCATTTTCCAGTGAGGTCAACAACGAACCTTGTGACCTGTGTAGGTCTGTTCTTTCTCACTAGCCTCCATGCGATCAACTAGCAGGCTAGGCACACTGCGCCATTATGGATGGAGGCTACCTTGTAGCCTCGCATTCCATTTTCTACATCACCATAGGTATTCTTAATCCTCTGTGCCAGGGCGTGATCTCTAGCCTTCCCTGGGTAGAAGTCTTGCGGGTCTAGTCTTTGCATGCTCAATCCAGTGATCCTATGGATCAGTGTTGGGTCAATGGTGATGCATTTGTCTAGCCACAGATAGTCACCATGGTAGCATGAAAGTAGGAGCTTAATGCACAGGTTAAATTCATGTTTCCTTCCGAAATGTAGTATCTTCATTACGTTCAGGACAATGGACCGTGTGAGGTTCATAGTCCATGGTTGGGGGATTATCCTTGAGTTCTTCCCCTTCGTCCTAGTCAAGTACGTGTGAGGGGCGAGCATGTTGTGGTTCTTGCAATACCCTAGGTTGAAGTCACTGAATTTTAATGTCATGATCTTGTCTAGTTGGGTTCAAACTGTACGTATCCCCTTCGGGAGGTAAACAATAACCAAGGTGTAATTGACGTCCCTGGGGACACTATTGTGACTCACCGCACTGGCCAGGGGCGGGATGTAGTCGAGAAAGATAGATGGGATCAACTTCACATTCACCACGTCATCTCGATGCTTGGTTATTTTCCCAGCTTCGGCTCGAGATGGTCCAGAACTGCAAGCAGTCGACGGAGAGGCTTGCACTCCTCTCGTCGATGAAGCTTGAATCCTTGTGGACATTACTTTTTCGACCATTAGATCGATTAAGACTTCTTCTACACACTTTTCAGCTGCACTGATTTTTTCTGACATACACGCTTGATATCAGATACTCAGGTCGATGAAAAACTATTCAACAGGTGGTAGAGTCTTAGTAAACACAACATGAAAATAATGAGTTCTCTCGTTGGTGAAGATACAATTTACAAAAGTAATCTCAGTGCAAAAATTGATGGAATAAGTAGACATTGCTGTAACAGATCTCTCCAATGGGTGAGAAGCCTTCATCAATGCAATTATGTCCGCTACGGCGCGGTCCCAACGACTCGATGGCGATATTTCCTGCCATAACTGTTGTTCTAACCGTTCGGGGTGTCGGTCTAATGGTTATAATGCTTCCAACGGTCACATCGCTCTCCCATGGAGAAGTGCCACTTGGCGCTATTATGATATCCCGATGAAGTTCCAATTTTGAAAACCTACCTTTTGCGAAGTCTCCTCCAGAACCTCCTGCAACTTTTCTAGCTTTTCTCTCTTCTTACTGAGCTTTCTAGCTTTCTTCCCTGTGATCCTTGTCTTGGTATTCCTCTTTCCATTCTGATTCTTATCTGTACTCAACATAGTAACTTCGCGTTAATGATATTCTGTCATAGGGTTCAAGGGTAATACTTCTTTTCTATTTGGGGTAGGTTCTCTACTTTTCTGTATGGATAGGTTCTTCAAGTCTTCTTGCGTTTTTATAGCTTCGACAACCTGGTCTCTGGTCCTAAGTTGCTTCGACTTGTCCTCCTATTCTTCTATCAAGCGCGTTATTCTCCTAGTCATGAAATCTTTTAATTCTTTCTTTTTTTGTTCTAGGGCCTCTTCTTCTTTTCTTCGGATCTGATCTCTCTCAATCCAAGATTTTCCTAATAACATAGCAAATGGGGCGCTGTTCTCAATAAATTTAACAACCTCAAATTATTCCTCTGTCGAAGTTCCATGAGCATGCATAAAGGTCTGGGTAAGTCTTCCACATAGGGTTATTAGTTTTCCTCTAAAGAATCCTATTCTTCCTAATGAAGGAACCATAGCAGGCCTTCCCAGAATTTCCCAAGTACTTTCTGTCATGACATTCAACTGTGTTTCCTCATACAGAACACAATCTATATCGAAGTCTCCTATTCTTGCTTCTATAAGTTCTTTTACTTTGAATATCTTTGACAAGTTGATATTTCTGTGATCATTCAGGGTTTCTTTTATTCATAGTAATACAATCTCTGATTCTTTCTGGGGTTCTTCCATGGCCTTCCTCAGGGTTTTCTGATCTCATATTCATTCTTTCAAGCTTAGCAATCATTCTAGGGCAATCCAAAACTTCATGGTCCATAACTTTACAACAAAGACAACTAGTTCTTCTATAAGGGAAATCCTTAGCAAGATGGCTCGGTCTTCTGCAACTATAACAAAGAGTTAATCCTCTCTTTCTCTTAAATGATCCCCAACTTTTTCTGTACTGCGCACTAGGGTCACAATGATTAACCTACAAAAAATTCTTCCTAGGATCCTTCATCCATTTGTTAGTCCAAAAATTCTTTCTATGCATGTGAATAACATATGTTTCATCAGATCTACTCATATCGAACCTTTTGTATTCTAACCGTGCCCTAGTTTTCATACTAGGATAAAATTGATCAAATATACCTAGATCCATAATTTCGAAATAAAAATTTCCACTTATCTTACTTTTCTCAGAGCACAAAGCTTTCAAATCTTAAGAATTTTCATTGTTCTTACCTCTATTAGAGAACAAAGCGTTCAAATCTTACCTCTTTTCTTCAATTCTGCTTCCTTTCTTAGCATAGAGCTTCACAAGTCAAGCAGTAGATATACTCACAAATATTTCTTTCTTTTCCTCAGTTCCTAGCAATCGCAGTTTCAGGTCCCGATAACAGAACCATTTGTTGGCACAGGGGCAGACTCAGGGTTCAACGCTTCAACAACGCACCAACAAAACCCTAACTACTGACCCTTTCGGCAACACCTGCGAAGCAAATGAAGTCTCACCCGAGGTAGAGACAGGGGTGGTTACAGGACTCAGATGTCTGGAACCTAGCTGGGACAGAGATATGTGATTACAACAACTTAACATAACACTTAGTAATTATCATTCATTAGTATCTAGCTAATATTTACTTCGCAGACAAAACCCTAATTATAGAGCAATGTAGTATTCACTCAAATTTGCCACATTTAAATCCTTAACATAAGGAAACAGATCAGATCTAACATTCATTCACATCACTAAGCACTGAGATATCATATCATGTCTATCTAAGCATACATTACTACACTAAGCATTAACCATATGAACAATAAAACAATCACAATGCACAAAGCAACCATAACACAAGATATACGTGGTTCACCCCCAACCTGGGGCTACGTCCACCAAATCTTATTCTCTTTATTATCTTTAGTCAGTCATCTACATGCATAGAGCCACAAGATCCTACTCCTCATAGGACAAGATATCTGCACGCACCTCGCCAGATCCTCCTTCCCCGAGCTAGGTTATAGCACAAATCCATCTTACAATCTACACAAGCTTCTTACATCCACTTTCACTTAGCTCTGCAAGTTCTTAACACATAACATGCACAAAGCATTCACAACTATTCACACTTAGCACATTGGCATTCACTTTCCCTTAGGACCTAACATCGCACCACGTTGCTTACTTACATTGCCTAGATTTCTATTTATACATTACAAATGGGCCTAAACATGGGTAAACCCATGGGCCGACATCCCCATACCCTTTACATAAGCCCAAAACCCAAAAATCCCTAAAAAGGGGCCGAGATTCTGTGATCTTTGCTTCGACTTGTGCTCCACCTTCGACAGCCTGTCGAAGTCCCAAAATAGGTCAAACCCGACCAAGGATCTACAAAACTTGGTCAAGGGCCAACAAAAGGTATTGTGGAAAACATACAACTAGGTGCAAATTGTTCAACTGAAGAAGTTGAAACTTATATCGCCTTGTTTAAATAATTTTGTGACATCTTTGCCCAGAGCTACGAAGAAATGCTAGGGATCGATCCATCGATTTTTGTACATGAAATCAAAACTTACCCATGATTTAAACCTACAAGACAAAAAGTTCGCTCGGTTCAGTTTAAGAAAACCACGACAATCAAGGCAGAAGTCGAAAAAATATTGAAATTTGGTTTTATTAATCCCGTCCCTCTGACCAAATGGGTTTCCAACATCGTTCCAATCACCAAGAAACAAGGGACCATTTGTACTTGTGTCGATTATCAAGATCTTAATAAGGCTTGTCCCAAGGACAATTACCATACACCCTTTATCGACCGAATCATCGATAATTGCACTAGAAGCATCATTTTCTCTTTTATGGATGGCTTCTCTGGATATAACCAGATCGACATTTTACCATATGATCAACACAAAACAATATTCATATGTCCTTGGGGGAATTTATCTTATTAGAAATTACCTTTTGGCCTTAAAAACGCTGGAGCCACTTTTCAACGAGCCATGTCGTATGCCTTCCACGACATCAAACATATCGTGGAACCTTATTTCGATGACTTACTCGCTCACTTGACTCATCGATGAGACCATATTGGTGATATACAAGCCATTTTTCTTCGATGTCATTTTTACAACATACATTTGAACCCCCATAAATGCATTTTCATTGTTGAATCAGGGCGAATCCTCATATTCATAGTCTCTAAATATGGGATTAGGGTATATCCATTAAAATCCAAAGCCATTATCGCTTTACCTCCTCCTAACAATCTTACTCAACTGCAAAGTTTTCAAGGGAAGGCAAACCTTCTTCTCTACTTCATTTGCAATTATGTCGAAATCACTAAAGGATTCATGAGATTGTTGCATAAAGATGCCCCTTTCATCTGGGATGCAACCGCTCAACACTCCTTTCATGCTCTTAAGGATGCCTTAATGAACACACCTCTTTTGCATCCACTGAATTATGCAAAAGATTATATCCTTTATTTGGCTGGCTCTACTGCCATATTTCTATGGTGTTAGTACAAGAGGATTATGACGACACCAAACATGTGATCTATTATTTGAGTAAAAGTCTATTAGGTCCTGAACTCCAGTATTCACATGTTGAAAAGTTGTCTTTGGAAGAAATTATTTCCATCCAAATTTTTCGCCATTATATTATGTTACGCACTACCACGGTCATTGCAGACTCGAACCCCATGTACCACATCTTGACTCATTAAGTACTTGGGGGAAAATATTCAAAATGGATCGTCCTTCTCCAAGAACTCGACCTCGATTTTTCCAAATATAAGGCTAAGAAATCGTTGGTTTTTGCAGAATTAATTTGCGATCTTCCCCATACTGATGAGGACACTGAGCCTAGTGATTCTCTTCCCAATGAATCCCTGTTCCTCATTAGTACGTCTGAGCCATAATACAAATATATTATTCTCTATCTCCAAACCCAATTCTTTTAGCCTAACATTTCACGTGATGAACAACATCGCATTAGACACCATTCAAAGCGCTACCTTATCATTAGAGACACTTTGTACCGTCGTGGCATTGATACTATCTTATGATGTTGCTTAACCCATGTAGAGGTTAAACAAGTTTTAAATGACTGTCACCTTGGAGATTGTGGCAGTCATCTTTCTGGGATGGCTACAACCCCAAAAATCTTACATCCCGTTTATTTTTGGCCTTCCATATTCAAAGATTGTATTGAAGCCGTTAAAAAATACCCACCCTGTCATATCTTTTAGAAGAAAGCACATACTCACCCTACTCCACTTCACCCCATTTTTGTTGTCGACCCCTTCACAAAGTGGGGCATCAATTTTATGCAATGTAAACCTACCTCAGCTGAGGGGAACGATTGTATCATTGTTGCCATCGATTATTTCACTAAATGGCCTGAGGCTATGCCTACATTCCTTAATGATGGTTGCATTGCAACACTTTTTATGTTTAAACAGATCATCACTCAATTCAATGTCCCACAAGCTATCGTAGCTGATCATGGATCCCATTTCCAGAACCAGATGATGGGTGAATCGTGCACCAAGTTAGGTTTTTTCCATGAAAATTCATCCCCCTACTACCCTCAGGAAAATGGACAAGTTGAAGCCATAAACAAAGTCCCAAAGACCATGCTGCAATGCATAGTGGGAGTGAACAAAACCTCTTGGAACTTGCATCTCTTCTTCGCACTCTAGTCTTATCAAAATTCAGTTAAAATTGTAAATGGATTTACACCTTTCCAATTGGTATACATGATAGAAGTGGTATTACCGATCGAATGAGAGATACCTTCGTTGAAACTCATAGTAGAACTATTACCCCATACTTTTGCCGAAGAGGAATGATTCTTATATCTAACCAAGTTGGATGAAACTCATCGCAATGCTGCTCTCATCAACGAGACATATAAAAAATGCATGAAAAATCAATATGATAAGTCCATCCAACCTCGCACTTTCATAGAAGGAGATCTAGTCCTAGTCTATGATCAAGATCATGACAAAATGGGGGCAGGAAAGTTATAACCCATGTGGCACGGACCATACATCATAAAACACATGCTATACAGAGGCACCTACGAGTTAGTAGAATATGATAGAATATTTCTTGGTGAGCCCAAAAATGGGCTTTACCTGAAGAAGTACTATGCATAGAATATCTTGCATGTGTGATTTGTACATTAATGTACTATATATTTTTGACTTGGTGTATCTTTTCTTTTGCATGCGCGAGTTTCACCTCAGCTGCTTATACTTTTCTTTGTGATTGAATGCGCAGATGACATCATCCTTTCCCATGTATTTCAGGTTTGCGGATGACACTAGTCGACATACCCAGAACATCTCTTCTGCACCTTGGGTCATCTACCACTCTAGCGAGTTAATGAGTTCAGGAAGAATTTTCCTCAAATCTGTAACCAATAACGTTGCAGACTATCATTCCGTCATTAGACTTTTAACCGAAGCTTCTTCTCTAGGTATATCTCAATTGATTATCAAACTTGATTCTCAACTTGTGGTCTGTCAACTAAATCATGAGTACGCTGTTCACAACTCAACTTTACTATGTATCCATCTAAGAGTTCACTATCTCGAAAGAGGTTTTGAATTTCTTAAATACAGACACATATCGAGAGAATTCAACACGATCACATATTCGTTAGTGAATTAGATGTTGGATTGGTATATTTCGCATAGATAAACATTTGAAACATAAAGCATATGTACAAAAACATCACATAAAACAAAAATACAACATAAGTAGCCACCACAAAACTAGTTTATATATAATCTTGATAGCAAAAGCTTTTGTCAAAATATATCATACAAAAGTACATAACGAGGCAAAACATGGGCCTTCATTCCCATAGAATCATCATAAAGACTACAAAATGACTGGGGACTCTACTTGTCCCCCTATATCACATTGTGTTCTGCATAACACAATACCTCCCTTGCCACCCATCGTAGCGGCCTTCGATGACCCCAACTGTATTTTGTTGAAGGTGTAGAGGCACATCTCGCCTCCTCAAGGGTGGAACACCCATAGTCAAGCCTTGGAGGTTCCTCTCCACCTCCCGGAGTCCTCCCACTATGAAATCTTGCTTTGCTATTGCCTGTGCATCTCTGTGATGCTCTAATGATGGCATATCCACCATACATGACACACCTCTATTTGCATGATGAAAACAAAATGACTTAGATCCCTTATTGTACAACCAAAAACATATAAAAAACAACAAAAAAATTGTTACAAGGTTATGATCTTTTGTACATGATGTGTACCACTGTATTCCCTCAGGAAGTACCAAGTCCGAACTACCCATGAATCTACCCCAACATATGGGAAATCCTCGATCACCACCACCTGCCTCCTCCACCATGCAAAAAAGTTGGTAGTGAATCTGAAAGCCGAGGGCTCATTCCCCAACCAAGGGAAAATACTTGTCGACCTCTCCATGTGAGGTTCAATAATAGGGCATGCTATCATTGAAACCTATGGTTGCATCTGTGGAATCCACTCCAGGAAAAAAAAACCCAAGAAAGAACCATATCCAATTTTTTTTTGCCTACCCATTCTGCATTTGGATATTTTCTCTTTAACATTCCTCAAGAGCCCTGCACTCCATTTGAACAACCTAGGTTCCAAGCACTGAATGGCATAAGAAATTTGGGATTTTGAAGTGATATGGGCACTAGTTGTAACATCCCCAACCATCAATCAGCCTGGGCAATTCCACTACTCAGATCTAACTTAGCTGCGATACCAAACTGTAGCATCCCCAACCCTCCACAAAGATTGGGTAATTCTACCACTGCGAAACATTCACATATAAATATATAACATGAATTTTAATATATTGAAACACATAATCACAATAATCACAAAGTTACTGCTACCATACAAATATTAAATGTAATAGACAATAATTCATATATGCAACAAAACACATGATAACATTCTAGCATCACAAGCATGCATAACATAAAATTAAGCACGTAAATGATACTTATCTTTTAGCTGGAGTAAATCCACTAACTACGTGTAGACCTTCCATGAACCTCCCAACCATAGACCATGCTACTCATCATGCTTAGCAGTGGGTCACCCTCGAGTTGGGACTAAGTTCCACCCAGGGCAAGGGAATCCTAGACTAGGCTGAGGTTACAGGAAACTGCACAATGCAACCAGAAGGATTCTCTCCAGGAGTCTTCTTATGCCCACTACTCACATAATCTCATTCCCCACATGCCCATTCCACTCGGGAGTATACACCTTCATAAACATAGTCTATCGGTTGCTTCACCTCCCTCTCTAGGTCTCGGAAACAAGCCAAATCAGGAATTATCAGAGCTTCGTACCTGGTGATGGACTCTCTCTGGGAGAAAAATACTTCCCAACAAACTCTCTCACCTAGAGAGAGTTTCTCATAGACCTGACAACCCGCCTCTTCATCCATGGGCCTGAAAACCCACTTCTTCAATTAGTTTCAACTCAATTCCCGCAAGGTGAGGACAAAAACCACTGGTCAATACAACTTAGTAAAATGGAAGGCAACAAGCCACACTCAGTTTGGGAACTGCATGGCCACAACCACCAAAAACTATGACACACACATGACACAGACATATACAAAATGCTCGAGCTTCACCGAAGACGCGACTCAGTCCACGGGTTCTTACTGGGTTCAGGATGCATGACCAGAGGACAAAACACGGAGGTCGAGTGCAGAGGCCAAAATGGTTCAGACGCCCCCGATCCCAATGAACTTAGGCTGAGGATGATAGAATGAGAGAGAGAACCCCAACATGACTGACTCATCAATTTTAACTGCATGCACCCAAGTCGACACTTGTCTTCCTAGAGCCACATGAGTTCCACTTAGCACACGTTCCCTTTACAGGAACTTAGGACAACACTCAACATTTCCACCTTAGCCTTAAAAAAATAATAATAAATTATTATCCCCTTTAGAGGTAAGCCCCCTAGCTTGGCCCCTAGGCCCATACAATTATCCCCTAGGCCCATAAACTTAGCCTCCTCCCTTACCCAACCTTGTGGAATATTATTCCCCCATCACTCTTTCTTCATGGTCGGTCTGCACGTGACGATGTTTATATTTTATTAATGATCTTCATAATTACATATACAAAATCAGGCTCTTAGCCTTTAACGCCTAGGCTATCCTTCCTAGTAACACATAATCCCACCAACTTATCAACACTTGAATCACCATTCTATAAATTTTTTTTGAAATTTATAAATACAGCTGGGGCTCATCCTTGGGGATATTACAATCCCCTCCCCTTATTTTTTCACTGTCCTCAGTGCAACTTTCACACAACATCAACAAGTTTTCCAAAAAGATTCAAAAAGATGCGAGTATTCTGCTTGCATAGAATCTTCATGCTCCTATGTCGTGTCCTCAGGACCATACCAGGTCCACTGGACCTTTACAAGCCCTATGGCTCGATTCCGGAGTTGTTTTCTCTTTCAGTCCAATATGCGCACTGGATGCACTTGCAAGACGCCTTCTTTCTCCTCCTGAATCACATTCCAATCAATAACATGATTAACATCAGGTATATATTTCTTAAGCAATGAAACATGAAACACATTATGTACAGTCATGGATGCAGGTAATGCAAGCATATATGCAATGTATATATATATATATGTATATACATCCAATTCTAATAACATTATAACCTGTATACAACATACACAACATACAATAAATAGAGATTTGTACTTATCTTTTGATTGAGAAGATCTCCATATCAACATGGTATAGGCCAAGGTACCAAACCTCAACAACACTCCAACCAACGGTCTCTCCTTCCCCACATGCCTGTACCACCCCAGGAGTGTACACCTTCATTGTCACACAATCCATCGACTGCTACACCTCCCTTTCCTTGGGCTTCAGCAACAAGCTGGCTTAGGAAGTCTCAGAGAACCATGGCTCCCGGAGTTCCAACTATCCTCATAGATTTCCAATCAACATATTCCCGAGCTACTCTTTGTAGTCAACATTCCACTTTAATCAACACCATCTCATCTGCATCACCCACATGCAGTTATCACAAGGAAACATAAATTAATTCATTTAGGAACTCAAACTTAGTTCAAAAGGGAATTCAACTTTTTCCCCAAAACATGAAATTCCATTTCATAATTCTTTTTGGCTGTTGCCATATTAAGATTGCAACCTTCCTTGTGGTTTTCCACAAGCACCATACTATATACTATTTTCCTGCAAGGCTTCATCTTGCATACTCCCAACAATTTTAAGTAATTCTTGTACATCATAATTCAATTGCAATATGTACAGAACCATATGCAGTGAACTTAGAATTGTCTGCATCTATCAATTCAATCATAATTACCAAACAATTTAATAAAATAGAATGAATCATAATTCTATGCATATGCATGTTCATAATTAATAACAATAAGTTCATTTCTTCAATTTTCTGAACAAGGAATTTTTCTATAGTCAATATTCCTGTGACTACCTGCCTTGCAAATTTCCTGTTGCAATGTTTAATAGTTCCTGAAATGTTCTCAACTTATTGATTTAGCAACATTTCCACCATTAGTATAATTATTTTTATGCAAAAAAGAACATATATACACACACTCACAAAATGCATTTAAGTATACACTTCCATCACTTACTATGCATGAGTACAATTCTCAATGCATACTTATTCAGTGCACCTTGCATTGAATTACGTAATGCTCTTTATCTCAGTCATGTATCTCACCATCTATAAGTTGGAATTCTGGTCAATGTGTTAACACATTCTCCACACACTTCCTATTGTCTTCTTAATTAATTGGATGCCTTCCTTTTCGACCTGAACACTACACCAAGAATATAATTCTATGGTGTTCATTAGTGTTAGAAAAAAGGTTACAGTCCAAGTTTTATTTAAAGGTAGGAAGCTTTTAGTACCTGTGTGGCTCATAACCTTTCCATATTCAACCAGGTCCTGGTCTCATACATGACTAGCTTACTGGCATTCATTCCTATAACCGGTTCTTATCTTTAATTCTTTGGTTATTACCCCATAACCAAATTTAAATGACATTCTCATATGTCAGTGTGTGCATTCAAAGCTAAGAAGCTTTGAATTAATACAGGCCTCCAACTTTTAACACATCTAGTGGTATGCATTCAAATAATATAATCATGTGATTTTATAAAATAACTTTGGCTGAGGAAATTCTTACCTAAATTTCCTTTCAACAATTATGCAAAAAGAGTAATAAAAACTCATACCTGCATGACTACCATTAATAAATTTTATACTACCTAAAATTTTGATAGCAGTAGACACTTTCATGATTCTTTATCAAAATTATAAACAACACTTAAGCTCTCTGTTTCTTCATTCCTTAAGCAACAACATCACCAACAACACTTGCAAACACACGAGCATTCTTTCCTCTGGATGACTCAACAAGTCGTAACATACTTGCTACCACAGAAATTGCAGTCCTATAATTTTTTTTCTTTTTGATCCCAGAAGTTTGCAATTCTTCCCGGATTCTTGAATCTTCTTGTGCTCTCCTTATGATCACTGTACATGACTATTTCTTCCCTGATCACTTTTGACGTAGTGCCCCTACCTCAGCGGGGTCTGTTGACCTCCCAATCAAAGGATATTTCAAACTTCTGAGTCCATTGACTCTTCGGGCTCGTGATTGAACCCCAAAAAATTATACATAGGCCCCCTTTTCTCCTTTAGGCGCAAGTTTTTTCAGACCCGTGGGCTATTCCTGCGTGCTTCCAAAACTCCAAGTCTCAAGTGCTAGCCCCTTTTTCATTAGCCCTTTCCTTCATAAGACCATGGGATATGACCTCATGGAAAACTGTGATTACGGGCGTGGGCAAGAGTGGTTTTAGGCCAACCCACTTTTCACCTTGCAATTCACCTCCAGCTGCCACATATCACTTTGTTAAAATCATGGTATAAATTGTGTCTTGCTCTCAGATTTTTAACATCCGAGCAAGTTTTGGCCCCGCAATCTAGCTCGTCCGTCGATCTCCTATCCCTTGGCGATGATCTGTGATCAATGACTGCTATCTATTCCCCTTTTTTACCTTCCTTCCTCCTTCCACATGCGATCCTAGATATACACGATCTGTCGACATGTAGCTCCCTTCCAAATCGATGGCTACGGTTGATTCCGGCTCTCTGACCCTCGAGAGTTTCAACTCTAAACTATCTTCTTTTCCCCATATGACAATCTTATAGAGTGGAAGATATAATGACACCTGTCCTCAAAAATCATACGGTTCTGATGAACTCCAAATCTCTGACCTTCGTGATTTATCATGTCTCCATAGACACAAATATCTAGAGTGAATTTCCCCGGAGTGGCAGATCTTCTGCCATGCGTCATCTCCAAATCAACGACCCTGATTCTCTTCAAAACTTCGGCTCTTTCTGACCAAGACCATATCGACGGTCCTTTGAACTCCTTCTTGATCAATGATTGAGATTTCCTTTGGGACTTCAGTGCTTTCACCCTTTGCTTTCCTTCGAAGTGCTCCGTACCCAGAGTTCTAGATCTGGCACCACACGTCCACTTTCAAATAAATGACCAGTATTTACTTCGAATGTTTCTCCTCCTCCTTTTCCACAAATTTTGAAGTTATGGATATTATGCCACCTATCCTCCTTGATGATGGATGGTCCCAAATCACTTCGGGACTTTGAAAAGTCCACTTCTCCTACGCACACAAGGGTTAAGTCTCATGCGCTTACCTCTGGATCCAACAATCGCTGGTCCTTCGTGCTCAGACCTAACAGATGGGATCCATTCCTCTCCTCTGTGCTTCCTTTGTTTTGTTGGACGCTGATCTAATGGTCTAGGATCCTTCCCACAACCGATTTGATGACCGTTGTTTCTCCTCCTCCTGATATTTTGACTTCTTCCATCTTGGAATATTTTGTCAGTGTTCAAAGGGTTCGGCCTTTGACCTTTCTCTTGCAAGTCCGCCTCCTGGATCTGGTCTTCACTCTTGTAAGCATTATCTCTTATGAGATTTAGGACTTAGAATGAGTCTATCTCCCATGCACTCCTTGCATTATTTCTTCTAAGCTTTTCAATTTACTCAGTCTCCTAAGGGTCTCGAACCTTCTGTTTCCTTTCAAAGGAAAAATTTGTGCCCTCCTGGCAACCTTATACTCAAAGAACACCTTATTGAGTGTTTTCTACAGAGTGTTCAACAACTATGTGAGTATCTTCCTTTGATACTCTTATTCCTGAAATCAACTGAGAGTTATCTTTGTGTACACTTGAACTCACTCTATGCCCGCCTGGAAAAGCCCTACAAATTTCTCAGTGACTCTATCTCTCTCTGAACTCAACACATAGTTCTTCTTGTGCACTCCTTGCACCTCTGCTGATGAAGGTTCAATGGTATATCTCTTGAGCTTATCTGAGGTTAACTTACCTTTTTAAATGCACTCCTTGTAGACAATGTGCACTGCTTGCACTCGAAAACGCAAAGAAGAGAAACAATTGAAACTTATTCCATACTTCCCAGTTTACACATTCAAACCAATATGATTTAAGAAAACGTTCAGATTTAATTTTCTTTCCGAGCTCTTCTCTACTTTATAATCATTTTTGGGTACTAGCCTCTTTCTCTCAGTCCCCAACCCATGCGATCACAGGTCATGACCAAGAACTAGATCACTAGATGCTTTCTCAGGCCTTCAACTTCGAAAGATTTCAAAGCACCAGACAACAATCTCTCGGAGTTCCATATTACCAAACTCGTGATGTAGGGTGGATCAATCATCCATGTCTATTCAACATCCAATGGCTGACACTTACTATGGAACCTCAAGTGTCTAAGTTTCGGGACTTCAGAGCTTCAGAGGGTCTTGTATCCACACATCCGAGCTGTTAATCTCTGAACATTCCCAATCACCTTTGGTGACATCATTACATCACATCACTTAACATTTTCCTATTGCGAGGACATGCAATGGTGGTTTGGAGTAACCCACCTTTTATCCCACAATTTTTCTAACGTTGACACATAACCCCTCAGTGAAACCAGGGTTTAGATTGCGGGACCACCTTGGAGAATTAACTCCAGTGCAACTTGGATCCCCGCAATGCCTCTTGGTTGTTGATCTTGATGTATCATGATCAACGTCAATGTGGGTCCTCTGACCTTTAACTTCGTTATGTAACCTTGGGTACCACTAACCATGCTCATACGGAATGCCATGTGGTGGAATACTAGCGGCCGACTCGTGGCCCAATCAGATGGGTGTCACACGTCACATTCCATATGGAATTTCAAACTTCTATGGGCTCAAAACCCACTGACACATGGTGCACAACCCATCTGTCCACGTCAAACCAAGTGACATCACCATACCACGTCACTTTGGAGTTTCGAACTTTAGCCCTTCTCTTATTTCTGGCATCATATTTCACTGAAGTTGCGAAGTCCAAAGGGCTTCTAGGTTAACCCTTCTACACCTTCTCTAGATCTGATGGTCATAAAGGATTTCCCTTCCTACCTAACAGATCCTACGATGCAGAAAAAACTCTGTTACTCTATGGATTTCCAAAGGAATTCATGGCTAACTACCTCGCAACATTACCAAATCTGACGGTCATGAAGGATTCTTCTTCTCCCGAATAGATCCTAATATCCACATTACTCTGTGGCCCAATACCACTTATGTCGTGGTTTTATGACATCGCTACTCCTCCTGAGCTTCGTAACACAACCAAGGTAACTTCTTGGCACTCAGGAAGGTTCTGAGGTTTGGAATTGGTCCTCTTGACACAATTTCCTGTTGAAACCTTGGGTCCAACGACCACTTATCCAACCCATTGAGGATCAATGTTTGAAACCTTGGCTCTGAACTTGAATTTTGTCCATTCCGACAACAATTCTTTTCCAATTTTTTTTCTTAAACTACCACTAACATAGCTCATCTAGGCTCAGTGTTGTAACCATGCTTTGATACCAATTTGTAACATCCCCATCCATCAACCGTCTTGGGCAATGCCACTACTTAGCTCTGACTTAGATACGATACCAAACTGTAGCATCCCTGACCCTCCACAGAGACTGGGTAATGCTAGCACTGCAGAACATTTACATATAAATATCTAAAATGCATTTTAATATATTAAAACACACAATCTAAATAATCACAGAGTTACTACTACCATACAAATATTAAATGTAATAGATGGTAATTCATATATGCAACAGAACACATCATAACATTCCAACATCACATACATGCATAACATAAAATTAAGCACGTAAATGGTACTTATCTTTTAGCTGGAGTAAATCCACCAACTACAGGCATACCTTCCACGAACCTCCTAGCCATAGACCATGCTGCTCATCATGCTCAGCAGTGGGTCACCCATGAGATAGGAATAAGCTCCACCCAGGGCAAGGTAATCCTAGACTAGGCTGAGGTTATAGGAAACTACACAATGCAACTAGAAGGATTCTCTCCAGGATCCTTCTTATGCCCACTACTCATGAAATCTCATTCCCCACATGTCTGTTCCACCTAGGGGTATACACCTTCACAAGCACAGTCCATCGGTTGCTTCACCTCTCTCTCTGGGTCTCTGCAACAAGCCAGATCAAGAATTATTAGAGATTCGTAGCTGGTGCTGGACTCTCTCTGGGAGAAAACCACTTCCCAACAAACTCTCTCACCTAGAGAGACTTGCTCATAGGCCTGGCAACATGCCTCTTCATCCACGGGCTTGACAACCCGCTTATTCAACTAGTTTCAACTCAATTCTTACAAGGTGAGGACAACAACCAATGGTTAATACAACTTAGGAAAATGGAAGGCAGAAAGCCACACTTAGTCTAGGAACTACATGGACACAACCGCCAACAACTATGACACACACACGACACAGACATAAACGGAATGCTCGGGCTTCACTGAACAGACGAATCAGTCCATGGGTTCTTACTGGGTTCAAGATGCGTGACCAGAGGACAAAACACAGAGGTCGAGTGTAGAGGCCAAACAGATTCATACGCCCCTAATCCCAATGAACTCAATATGAGGAGGATGGAATGAGAGAGTGACCCCCAACACCACTGATTCATTAGTTTTAATTGCATGCACTCAAGTCGACACTTGTCTTCCTAGAGCCGCATGAATTCCACTTAGCACACGTTCCCTTTACATGAACTTAGGACAACACTCAACATGTCCACCTTAGCCTTCAGGAAATAATAATAAATTATTATCCCCTTTAGAGGTAAGCCCCCTAGCTTAGCCAATAGGCCCATACACTTAGCCTCCTCCCTTACCCAACCTTGTGGAATCTTAGTCCCCCATCACTCTTACTTCGTGGCCGATATGCACACAACGATGTTTATATTTTATTAATGATATGCATAATTACATATACAAAATCAGGATCCTAGCCTTTAACACCTAGGCTCTCCTGCCTAGTAACACATAAGCCCACTAGCTTATCATCACTCGACTCACCAGCCTACAAACCATGTTTACAATTTATAAATACAACTAGGGCTCGTCCTTGGGGATATTACACTAGTGCTTCTCACCAACTTGGTGATAGCAAATAGGATGGACCAAAGAGATAGATCCATCACGTCTTTTATAACGATCCTTCCTCCTACCAACCGTGACCATAGTATGCAGTATTCAACAACATATGCCTCGCTCGGTCACATAGTAGCACAATGTCCAGACAAAAGAATGGGTGCCCCTCTCCTCGAGAACCCTGCCAAAAATTATACATTATCCATCTCGATCTCAAGCATATGTGGCCCTATTCAAAATGCTTGCTCACTGTCATCCCATAGACCGATCAAGTATTCAAGCAATAACACTTCTTTCCTCATATTCTGAAGTTTGAAATACTTGAGCAAGCCACAATTCCGTAAGGCCTCCCTCACTTGAGGGTCTTGTAGATCAGCGATGTCATCAAACTCATGCTCACATTTTGTCCATTCAATCATGTTTATCTATGAATGAAACCTGCAAATACATCAATTATTCATCATTAGCTAAGTTTTCAAAGGAAAAAATTGCCTCTTTCTAGCGTAGATTTTTTTTTTAAATTATGCACGTGACACTCCCTTAACAAATAAAAAAGAGCACTAGATCTCCCTCAACACACATACTAGGGCGTTTAAATCATGATCGACGCTCCCCTTGATTCCTTGAGGGAGCGCTGATCTAGTTTGATGCTCTAGGGCTTCTGCGGGATCCTAAGCACATGAAATAAAGGCTGAAATGCAATAAAAACACATGGAAAAGAATGAGGAAGAGGAAGCAACCACCCTGATCTAGACGGTTTTGAAAATGGTCACCCACAACCTCCACAATCAATGCTCGCAAAATGCTCTAAAAGAGGCAAAAACTCAAAGAGGAGAAGAGAATAGTAAAAAGAAAGGTAAAAATGATTTTTTTTCCCTAATTTGATATTTGATATGTTCAAATTTGGTTATTTCTCCTTATTATAAAGTTTATTTTTGGGTTTTTTGTCATTTTTCGAGAAATTACTAATGTCTTTTTCCCATAACAACTTGTTTTTACAGGAATTTGAGCAGAGTTTTTCGATGACCTTGTAACATCAATGAGCTTAGTATTTGTTTGTTCTCATGCTCACAAATACATGAGAATGTAACCAAGTATACTTTTATCACTTTTTCAGACTCATAAAGGCTATATGAAAAAGGAATCCCCTGGAGTCTCCCTTAAGCTCTTTTCAGACTCTCTAAACATGAAAAGATTGTCGAGTGATCTTGCTTCCTTTCACACTCGTTAAAATGTTCAAAAGGGCATCTTTCGAGTAATAGTTTATCTCTTTTTCGAACCTCGAAGACTAAAATTACAAAAAAGGACAACCCTGGAGTCACCTTTAAGTTATTTTCAGACTCTCTAAACATGAAAAACCACCAAGTTTTCTTTCTTTGGACTAGCTAAACTACACATCGAAGGACCCATATGGAAACAAACCCTTATTTCTTTCAGTTAATTAAATAAAGGAAGAGGAACTTACCGAAGGTGAGTTATATTGAGAATGTATTATCCTCCTCGAGCTCGTTAACTTAAAAAGAGGTACTCATCTATCTGGATGAGGGAAAAAATTGAAGGAAGTGGGTCAAGTTTCTTAAAACCTTTGTAAGTAGCTCTTGCGGTCGCCCTTGAACACAACACTTGTTTTAACCTTCATAATGAACACTTGGATAATCCGCCAAACCTCTACACTAAACCAATCCTATGATTCTTTCCACTCCTTTGATCCATCCAAAGAATGCCTCGACACTTTTGTTGAGGAAAAGACATGAATTGATCTTACTCAAGCATTTTCAGACTTTACTTGGATAAATCAAAGTAGACGAGAATATCACTCTATGTTTATAGCCAACAAAAATAACATCCTAAATCACAAGTATTAATTACGAGTGCTTAGGCTAGTCTTTTATCAACAAAAAGCTTGCTCGAAATTCACTTTTTAATGTAATTTTCTAAATATAACAGTTGTTGAAATAAATACAAGAATAGAAGTAAAGACACCAAGATGATAATCAAGATATTTGAGACATAAAGAAATAATTTATTTCATTCCAATTCACCAAAGATTCGTTTTCTTTACAAAATCTCATACAAAAATCTTGGACCAAAGTCAAACTTAGACATCCCTGATGGAACATACAAAATAACCTCTGATAGAAAACCAAAATTGAACTCTAAAAGATGGATCAGCTTGCCATAGACTGCTGCCCACTTGACTCTACCTAATATCCTTTATCAATCATGAAAATTAATTCACAAACAGATAAGTCTACACAGACTATCAAAGATAGATCAACACCTCTGAAAAACAAGTGTCTGAATGATGTGATTCAACCCTGAATATTGCTATCTACAATAAGACCCTGCTATCACAAAACATAATTAGGCTGTGATGAATATATGAATGAATGAAAACTGAACTATCTCAACATAAACTCAAAGAGAAAACCTTAGCATGCTTCTGCTTCTCTCCCCATTGTTCCTCCCTTTCCTCTTGCTTTTAACAAATTAGAATTGGTTGAAGTAGTTGAACCAACTCATTAGTTAAGTTAATTAAAGACTCAACTAACTTTAGTTAGGGGGAAAAGTAATAACCATAATAATGGTCATAATTAAATAATAACTAGTAGGTGGGACCCCTTATAGCTCCTTTATATCATAATAATCATAACAATCATAACATAATCATTAGTTAAGAAAAATACACCTTCTTGTGTCTCCCATCAACACATTCACGTTTAGTAATTTAAGCTCATGGAATCTGAAATTATTTTAATAATAATCATCATATATCCAAAATAAACATGCTGTCCAAAGATCCCTGAAGTCAACTGTCATAAAACGATAGATAGGATGAAACCCAAAGTCATATTTTCCCCTACTGATGCTATTATCCTCCAGTCCTTGTTTTTGGCAGAAGCGTGATAGGCCTATGTTTTTAGCCTTTTGTTGGAATGGTGCATCCCTGCATGCACAATTGATTAGGCAATTCTCTTTTATTTAACCATACATGACAACTCTTTCAAAATACAAAATGAATTTTGGCTCAAAATGTATCAAACTCATGCAAACCAATCCATACAAATTGCTTTACTGTCAATCAATGAGCAAGGGGTGGAAAAAGGTTCTGGGATATATGAGGGGGTTGTATTGAGAGAAAATATGATGTAATGAGAGGGAAAAAACATGGTTACTTCTCAATGACAACAACAATCAATTGTAAAGCAAACAATAAAACCTTGCTGCAATCCACACAAACATTGCTACTTCCGTCTACTTTAACACAAAACTTCTCTTGACTGTAATCAATCTCAGAACAGGGAGTGAAAAAATGAATATGGGAAGGTGAGAGGATTTGTAATTAGCGGAAAATGAAATCATGGAAAGGAATAAAGGCAATTACTGTTCATGAAATTAACTAAGCGATCCACAAAACATTCTGCGAAAAGAGATGTATAAACCATTAATCATTTGACCACATAACAATTTCTGTGCATTTAACTAGTTCTATATTTATAGACCAAATATAGGACACAATGTTACCACATGAAACATGTACCGCACACAATTGAAATGGGTTCTGTTCCTGTCATTTACAACTTTCGCATTTTATAGAATTTTTTTAACAATGCCCATTTCCAATCTGTAAACCATCGAAGTCAACCACTGCCCATCATCACTCAAATCAATGAATATACTCCAAAAATAACAATGATGTCACAATATCACTTCCAACGGGTCTGTCACTTTGAATGCAATGACTTTCATTAAATAAATAGAGGCAGTCACCCAAAAATCAAGATCAAATTGCCAAAACCAAATTGACAATAAAATAGACAACAACCACCATTCCAACACAAGACGTGCACCGAATAATACAATCATGGAAGTGTAACTCCATCATTGTGCAGACCCAATCTTACGTGATTGTGAAACTGGGCCACCTATCCAATCAATGAGGTACCAACAACAACCTATCTCAACAAATGATCAAGTAGCAACAATTATGCTTAAGACTCTGTGGGTATTTCTGAGTGTGCAACCCCAGACTTATACAATCAAACAATTGTGGTAACTACACATACCCACACATCAAATCGAATTGGGGTAGAGGCCTATTGACAATACTAAGTTATTAACATAAAGAGGGAGACTGTATAATTCGAAAAAGAGGTTGCAATGTAGGGTTTGTCATCATTATCGCGGAGGTAGTAACTAAACGCCAAACTAAAACGACTGCCACACAACCAACTAGGCGAATCCATATTCAAAGTAATCAACCATACTCCCAATCCTAAATAACCCGTAGCTACTTGACAGGCATGACAATCTCCTCTATGGAGCTTCATACTGGGGTTAAGGGCTTGCTCGGTATCCATCACAGGAAGAACAAAGCCAACTTGGTGTGGCAAATGTAGTTTTAATGCATGTAGGGTATAACCCTCATGCCTTTCGATCAAACAACCATCACACAATGGTAAAGACAGGGCCGATTAAGAACAGGAAAACCCACTTCGTGGCCACTAGTGGTGAAATCGATCAACTTCCCATATGTACAATGCGTGGTGATACTAATACTTTGGTCATTAAACCCCATAAAAACTCACAAACTAAATACAACAATGAGAAAATGCGAAGATAGCCCACTAAGACCAACAAGGATCTTCCCAGTAACTAGCAAGGATAAACAAGATATTTCGTGACTGCTAACCCCCCAGGGTAACCAGTAATGTTATTACTTCAACCTTATTTCAAGAGAATCATCAATGTTTCATTCACAATCACCATTACACAGTCACTATACTTAAGGAGAGCACAACTAACACACTTGAGCCAAAATCCATTACATAACCAGAGTAGACTCATGAAGGGCCCAAAAAAAGAACATACCTGTAAATGAATGCCTTAAAACGTGAGCAGGATGAGCAATTTCTCCCTAATAAGGAATCAAATCATAACCCCAACAACAATGCTTGAACAATAACCTAACCAAGGTGGCGTCCAATCGGTAGGAGTAAAGATGATGTGCAATAAATGCACATTACTTACCTACTTCAAGTTCATTCAATTCTTAGTATGCACTAACTACTAATCAAACAAATCATCCACTTGAATCATACATCAAGACCAACAACCTTTAATTTCCAAGAGTGCCACCCATAACACATGTTACCAACCCCACTATACGGAAATGCATGCCAACTATGCTCCATACAACTTTGATAACTCGCATGGCTAACCTATATTAGCTAGAATTTCCCACCATCATTTCAATGCATATAGTATAGTATGTTAGCATATGATAGTTTCTTTTCATTTGTTGTTATTAACATGTGTATGTTGCAGGTGCCACAAGTAGTAGATCCAAGAACAATCAGCAATGATAACCATGAAAACTTCGGTGTAACTTAAGCTTGGAACAACAAAGGATCCCTGTATAATGTGCCTGATCCATTATCCAATAAAACAAGATGTCATCAACCGTGAAAGTAGTGTCGAATAGTAAAAAAACATCGAATAAACACCAGACTTGATCTCCAATCTACGAGGGGGTCCCACCTACTAGTATTATTTAGCTTTCATAATAACAGGCTTTAGCAACACTTTGCGGGCCAAACTTTGTTGAAAATTTAATCATCAACAAAATGGCGACTCCACAGGAAAATTTGATTCCAATAGATTTAGAATTTAGAACTCATGGTTTCACAGACCAATGGCAGCAGGTCGAGAAAGTACAACTAGGAAGATTATGCAACAGGGGGAAGTGAGCGGATTTAATGGAAATATGATTGGGAATTTGGGAATAACTTATGAAAAATGTTAAGTATGAGGGGTTTTACCACTGTATGCATAATCCATTGACCAAAATATTCTCTTTATCTTTTAAGGAGGAAAAATTCCAGATTTGCTCTTAAACTCTCAATGGATGAAGAAATGGCGAGAAGAAGCGAGAGATAACCAATTCTTTATAAGACAACAGTGGAATTATATAACAATTTCAAGGGTCTTTCAGAGAAGACATCATAACAACTGTGTAAGCTTGATTGTTATTGACTAACAATGCTTGCAGGAGTGTCACTGTGGCAGAAATGATCCAACATCTTATTTTGACCAAATTAACTAAAAGATGATAAAGACAAAAAATCATAATACAAATAAAATCACAGAATTTAAAACCGTAGAAATAAAATGACCGAAAGTAAAAGTAGCAGAAATTTGTTAAAAACATAAAGCAAAAATCAAACTACTGCAAAGCAGTAATGAAATGACAAAAATGTAAAAAATAGAAAACTAAATAGCTAAAAACCCAATTTATTATTTATGTACAAAAGGAAGGAAAATAATTCTTGGGGTCAGGTGGGATGATATTTCACATAGAGGAATGCATCATCTATTTTAGATGTATGATTCATGAATTGAAAGATGATGCATAAAGCATATTGGTCA
>ML781474.1:1150704-1221917 GCA_009831015.1 Picea engelmannii | reverse complement strand
GTAGAACCTTCTAAGAAGTTCTCTTACATTTATTATATCTAACTACCATAATGGGCCTTATTTAATAATATAGTGGACCTAGTCCACCTTACATTGAATGACCTCCACTATTATCACTATGGGCCCTCTGGGCCCCCCCACTACCTATCTAGCTACCTTACAGTTTAACCATTGAAAGGTAGATCATGGGGAGTAACAACTCATATAAAAATGGAATACCACACTTTGATGGACAAAAGTATGCTTTTTGGAGCATAAGGATGAAGACATATATACAAGCACAAGGGTTTGAAATTTGGCAATCAATTGTAGATGGATACACAGTACCAACAGTTCCACCAACAAATAAAAAAGCAGTGAAACTTGGTCAGAATAATTCCATAGCTACAAATGCACCTTTGAATGGTCTCAGTGAAACAATATTCACCAAAGTTGCACATTGTAAATCTTCCAAAGAGATTTTGGACAAGCTTCGAAATATTTATGAAGGAGATACAAAAGTCAAAGAAGCAAAAATTCAAACTTATAGAGGTCAATTCCAACAACTAAAAATGAGGGAAGATGAGAATATTGTAGCCTACTTCTTAAGAGTTGATGAAAAAATGAATGCAATCATAGGATTGGGAGAAGAAATCGAAGAATCTGTAATTGTTCAAAAGGTACTAATATCTCTTTCTATGAGATTCAACCCTAAGATATCAGCACTAGAAGAAAGGCCAGATCTAAACTCAATAAGCATGGACGAACTGCATGGAATCTTCATAGAATATGAAATGAGAACTGAACAGGAAAATCCAGATGTAAAAGAAGAAGCCTTCAAAGCATCCAAAAGATCAAAGAAAAAGAAAAAAGCAACAAGAAGAATATAACAGTAGCAAGGACGTCTCAGAAGATGATGAAGAAGTGGCCAACTTCATCAAAATACTGAACAAGGGAACCGATGGTAGGTATAGAGGTAATATTCCTTTAATTTGTTTTAATTTTGATGGTATTGGTCATTTTTCTAACAAATGTCCTCATAAGCAAAAGAGAAATGATGAAGGTTACTCAAAAGGCAAACACACATATAAAGGCAAAAGAACTACAAAGAAAGATTTCAAGAAAATCTTATTCATCAAAAAGACATCTCATCATCAGATGAAGATGAAATCAGTGACAGTGAGACATGAAGAGTTCTTTTCATGGCAGTAAAAGATTCTGACAAAGAAGACTCTGAAGAAGAATATGAAGAAGCCGAAGAAGGATATGAAGAAGCCGAAGAAGGATACGAAGAAGTCAAGGATGAAATTGAAGAGGCATAAGTTGACTATCGATAAGAGTTAATGTGTGCCATAGAAGTTATCAGAAGAGGAAAGAAGAAAAACAAGAAACTACAAAAAGAACTAGACAAGAAAAAGGACACTCGAGAACTAGAACAAATGATCACAAGATTGAAGGTTCAAATAGAAGAAGATAAAAGAATTGAAGAAGCACTCAAAGAACAACTAGAAGAAAAGGACAAGATCATTGGAAACTTGGAAGCAAGTATTGTCACACTAAGAAAGAATATTCAAAAGAAAAATATGCATAATAGCTCAAAAGTTCTGGATGACATTATAAACAGTAAGAAATCTCATCTTGACAAGTCTAGACTTCGATACAATCAGACAGAAAAAGGATCAAGCTCCAAAACAATAGAGCAAGAAAAAAATCCAAAAAGATATGCAGAAACAATGAAAGGGGATAGGAAGATGTACAAGGAAGATTACAGGGACACTCCTCCACTGAGAAGATTCAGATTTCAGAATCAACAAAAGACAGATAGGTCTCAAGAAGAAGAATGATTCATAAGAGCACCTTCTTTTAGAAGATCTTCAACTCCCAGGAATCAAACTATATTTTTTGGTTTATGTTATGTATGTAATAATTTTGGACATAAAGTTGTGAATTGCAGAGCCAACAACTTTGAGAGTCATACACAAAGGAGTTACTCAAGAAGACCTAGTGAAACACAAAGAATAAGTTACAATAGGTTTGAATATTTGAGCACTAAAGTGGAATGTTACAAATGTAACAATATTGGACACGTGGCCAAAAATTGCAGAATGACAGTCCCTCCTAAAGAACCTCAACAAAATAACAACAGTCACAGACAAGAACCTCAGAAAATGACATGGATAAGAAATCAAGGTCAATATAGCAATGAAGAATGCACAATCGCTCTACAAGCTAAGTAGAAGAAACATAGTTGGTATGTTGACAGTGGGTGTTCAAAACATATGACATGTGATAGAGACAACTTTATTACATTGCGAAAGGAAAGAAATGGATCAGTCTCCTTCAGAAATGGTAATTCAACCAAAATCATTGGAGAAGGCACAGTTCGAATTGGGAACAAGAATAAAAAGGCACAAATTTTCTACTGGTAGAAGATATGAAACATAATCTTCTAAGTGTGAGTCAAATGTGTGACCAAGGTCATAATGTTACTTTCGATTCACAAAAGTGTGAGTTAAGAAGATAAGGTTCAGGGAAATTGGTCGGTACAACTACAAGAACTTCAAACAACATATATGTGAAGTGAAATTGGAAATGAAAAGTGTTGTCTAGGAAACGAAGATGAAAGTTGGCTATGACATAAAAGAATGGGTCACATGCATTTTGATAACCTTTTCAAAGTCAGCAAAAGAAAAACAGTAAGAGAAATGCCCCAGATCATGAAACCAACCAACACTTTATGCAAGCATTGTCAACAAGGAAAACAAACAAAGACCAGTTTCAAATCAAAGGAATATTCAACAACAAGACCACTAGAAATTGTGCATACTGATCTAGTTGGACCAACTACAACAAAGGGATTAAAAGGTGAGAGATACTTTATGTTATTAGTTGATGATTATACAAAAATTATTGTAGTTTTCTTTCTCAAGAACAAGTCAGAAGCTTTTGCAAACTTTAATATCTACAAGGAAATGGTTGAAAATGAGATGGATTCAAGAATCAAATACTTGAGATCTGATAATTAAGGAGAGTTCACTTCAAAGTAATTTATGGACTACTGCAACAATCATGGAATAAAAAGACAATTCTCCATTGCTAGAACACCTCAACATAATGGAGTTGTTGAAAGAAAGAACAAGACAGTATAGGAAATGGCTTGAATAATGCTAATGGATTCCAAATTGACAGATATATTTCGAACACAGGTAGTGCATACAATATTTCACATTCAAAATAGAGTAATGATAAAAAACAACACTGATAAAACTCCATATGAGCTATGGAAAGGAAGACCAACAAATGTGGAGCACTTAAGAGTTTTTGGAAGAAAATGCTACATCAAAAGAGAAGATGGCAGAATGGGAAAGTTTGACTCTTGTGTGGACAAAGGAGTACTTGTTGGTTACTCAAGTAAAAGGAAAACATACAAGTGTTACAATATAATATTGAACAAATTTGTGGAAATAATCAACGTAACAATTGATGAAATAGGCAGACCAGAATCAAAGGAAGAAGAAAACAAATCAATGGAACAAATTTTTGAAGAAGAAGAAGAAGAAGATGAAGTAGAATAGGAAGATGAAGAGAATGTAATAGAAACAGAAGAGAAAGTTCAACAAGTATCTCCAAATAAACCTAGCAAACAAGTACAGAAGAATCATCCTTTAGATCAGATTATTGGAAACAAAGATGCAAGAGTTAAGAGTAGAAGAAAAATCCGTTCACCAAAACAAACACACCTAGCACTCTTATCTACAATTGAACCAAACTGTTTTGAAGAAGCCAACAAAGATCAATTTTGGAATAAGGCCATGAATGAAGAATTGGATCAAATAGAGAAAAATGACACTTGGGAACTGGTTCCAAGACCAAAGAATAAGAATGTGATTGGCACAAAATGGGTTTTCAGGAATAAATTAAATGAATATGGAAATGTTACAAGGAATAAAGCTAGATTGGTATGTAAAGGATATGCACAGATTGAAGGAATCGACTTTGAAGATACATTTTCCCCAGTTGCCAGAATGGAAGCAATCTGGTTGCTTTTAGCCTATGCATGCTCCAAAAATGTCAAAGTATATCATATGGACGTAAAATCAGATTTTCTGAATGGGGAACTTGAAGAAGAAGTCTACATTGAACAACCATAAGGATTTCAGTTGTCAGAGAACACAGATTATGTGTGTAAATTAAAGAAGGCCTTGTATGGTCTAAAATAGGCTTCTAGAACATGGTACTATAGACTGGATAAGTATCTGTAACAGACAGGGTTCAGAAAAGGAAGTGCAGACAACAACCTCTACATCAAGGTAAGTGAAGGTAATATTTTATTAATTGAAGTTTATGTTGATGATATTACTTTTGGTAGTGATGATGAAAGGTTAAGCCAAAAATTTGCAAAAGATATGCAAAATGAATTTGAAATGTCGTTACTTGGAGAACTATCCTTATTTTTGGGACTTCATATACGTCAAAGAAACCAAGGAATATTTATTTCTCAAACCAAGTATATCAGAGAAATTCAAAAGAGGTTCGGAATGGAAGATTGCAAACCAATTATCACTCCCATGCAAACCAGTTGTAAGTTGAGCAAAGATGATGATTCGAAGTCTATAGATCAGAGGAAATACAGGTCAATGATTGGAAGCCTTTTATATGTGACAACATCTAGACCATATGTAATGCAGGCATTTGGACAGGTGGCACGATTTCAAGAAACACCAAAGGAGTCACATGTGTTAGCAGTGAAGAGGATTTTCAGATATCTGAAAGGAACATAAGAGTTTGGATTATGGTATCCAAAAGGAAAGGATCTATCACTTATTGCCTACACATATGCAAATTGGGCAGGTTGTATTGATGACCAATGAAGCACCAGTGGAGCAACGTTCTACTTGGGTGAGTGTTTAATATCATGGCTAAGAAAGAAACAATCATCAGTATCTTTATTTACAATCGAGGCAGAGTATATTGCAACAACATCATGTTTTACATAGGTTCTTTGGATGAAACAAGCTCTGACAGATATACAAGTTGAGTATGTTGAGCCCATTCCAATCTATTGTGATAATACAAGCACCATCAATATCTCGAAGAACTCAGTGATGCACTCCAAGACGAAGCACATTCCAATAAAGTATCACTTTCTACGGGAGCAGGTTGTAGAAAAGAACATCAGAGTTGAGTATGTGGGCACAAAAGAACAAGTGGCAAACATCTTCACAAAACCACTTCCACGGGAATCCTTTGAATATCTTCGCCAAAGACTTGGAGTTATTTATACTCAAAAATGAATTCTTTTTGAATGCTTATCTTATATGTCTTATATTTACACGAGAAATCACCATAAGAGGACAGTTCAATCAGGGGGAGAAAACCCAGATGGAAAGATACCTTTAGCATTGATGAAAAAGGGGGAGAGATTTATTAGATGCAAAGGACAGAGGCAGAGTATAGAGGCATGGTTCCAAGGGGAGCATGAGTGATATGATTTCAGTATTGCATTAGAGTGTTTCCATCAATGCCAAAGGGGGAGATTGTTGATTAAGGTTGGTTGTCATTAATGTCAACCCTTGAAGAAAGCCCCATAGCACAAAGGTTGGGTAATGGACCCAAGATTGTTTGATGTAAATATGAATCGTTATTATCTTGTCATGGTTGATAATAAGTAGAAATGGATGAACTCCAAAGTGGTCCCCTTATGGTGAAATCCCTCACAGGAAGACGCTTTGTGGATTGAGTTATCCTAGAAGTATGGTTAGAGAACCCATGCTTATTTTTGGAATAATGAGATGAAAACCAATGAATTTTTTTATTGAAACTATCCTAGATGGATATTTCTCTTCATTCCATTTCCGGTGGTATGTGGAACGTCACATAAATCCTCACGGTTAGAGAGTTATGGCCATGAGAAGTTGGAGAACCCAGGTTTGGGTAATGGACCCAAGTTTGTTTGATGGATAACCATATGAGTTTTGATATATTTTCAGGTAATACTATTTTATATGGATAGCACATGTCAATCCATTTCTGGTGGTATGTGGAATGTCACATAACTCCTCACGGTTTGAGAGTTATGGCCTTACGAAGTTGGAGGACCCTCATATGTCATCTAGAAGCCCCAAAAGGTCAAAGTAGTCAAATTCGTTTAAGAGATTTTAAAAGGTAAATAATAAAGTGAAGTGATGAGTGTACTATAATTCAAACTAAATACAAAATAAATTAATTTAGCAATAAATTTAATGGAGAAATTAGAAGGGGGTTAACCCTAAAATAAGGAAAGTGGGCAAAGTGACCTAGAGGATGTTTTTAAGGAAGTTTCTTGGGGAGTATAAATAAGAGGCAAGGATCTCTCATTTAATATAAACTTGAGAATATTGAATACCTATAGGTATATGAGGTAAAAAAAGGATATCTAAGCTGAATTTCTGAGGAACTTGAAGAAAAGAAGGCCGAAATTCAAGGAAGGATAAATTCTTTTGATGATGCTTTCTAAGGTATGTTTTTTCAGGACATCTCACCATTTTCACAATAATTTTTTTTCTAGAATAATTAAGACTGTTAAATTGCTATTCCATTGATGAAAAATATCCAAGTATATGTGGTAAGAAATTCATCTTGTGGGTCATTGTATTTTTGGAGTTACACTCTGTGGAAAATAGGGTTTGTGGCTAGTCCTGAAACTAGTCAAAAACAAGCATTTCAGGTAAAAATGTCATAAATTATTCATAACAGATCCAAATTTAGTAAGACCAAATGTGTTTGTTGGAGTTCAGTCTTTAGTATTCTTTTTAATAGTTTCATATCAATTCAACAAATATTCCATGCGGGGCACACTCTACAAGGTCTCTCTCTAGAATAAGCCAAAATTCAGCAAGGCGTGTCATTTTTTCCATAAATCCTTTTCTGAGAGTTTCCAAGTAGTGAAACCTGGAGGAATTGCATAAAAAACACTGAATAACATTGTATATCAGTTTCAGATCTTTGTTCATTACAGGTACAAAGTTATGATTATTTAAAGTTAGGGTTGTTGACTAATCCAAAACTAGTCTTGTGAGACTAAAGAAACGTTTGATGAAAATGCTAGTCTCTTATTATTAAAGTTAAGGAAGGTTTGCAGGCATGTGATCATATACACCAGGTCTATTACAGAGTTACAAATCATATTTGGATGATGAAATTGATGAGGGATTTTGGTTGAGGTACAAGTTGGGTACATGGTTGAGACAAGTAGTTGATGAGTTGGCACATACATGAGGTGTATAGTTGATGATGTTGGTACATATTGATGAGTCATAGTTGATGAGTACTTGACACATTATTGGTACATACTTGGTACATGGTTGGTTTCACTTGTTTATGGTATAGGTTGATTACAGATTTTTTGGTACAGGTTGGTGCACTTGTTTATGGTACAGGTTGATTATAGGTTGAGGTACATGTTGATGCATGGTTCAGGTTTATTGGTACATGTTTACAATGATATATCTCACAGTGATAGTGTGAAAATGTTTCCATCATTTTACTTCTACTTTAGGGTGGTTGGACGTGGCAAGGACAGGTGGTTGTAGTCGAAGAACATAGGGGGTTGTAGCCTCCTTCTGGTTGTAGCCAGAGAATTGGGGATTTGGAGCTTCCCTTAGGTTGTAGCCTGAGAAACTAGGGGGTTGGAGCCTCCTTCCAGTTGTAGCTAGAAAACAAAGGAAGTTGGTGCTTCCAATGAATGTAATTCTTCAAGACATATAAGATAAAGCATTCTGTGGTTTTCTCCCGATTTGAGTTTCCACAGAAAACACTGGTGTATTGTGTATGTGTGTGATTGTTCATTTATTATTGCTAATTATTGGATAATAATTCTACATTGATATAACACTTGGATTATTTGGAGAAAAAATATTATAATTACGCTATTAGTGATTCACCCCCCCTCTCAGTAATTCAACAGAAAACCCACTTCGTGGCCACTAGTGGTGAAATCGATCAACTTCCCATATGTACAATGCGTGGTGATACTAGTACTTTGGTCATTAAACCCCATAAAACCCACAGACTAAATAAAACAATGCGAAAATGTGAAGATAACCCACTAAGACCAATGAGGATCTTCCCAGTAACCAACAAGGATAACAAATATCTTTCATGATAGCTAACACCCTAGGGTAACCAGTAATGTTATAAATTCAAAATTATTTCAATAGAATCATCAATGTTTCATTCACAATTACCATTACGCAGTCACTATACTTAAGGAGAGAACAACTAACACACTTGAGCCACAATCCATTACATAACCAGAGTAGACTCATGAAGGGCCCAAAAAAAGAACATACCCGTAATCGAATGCCTTAAAATGTGAGTAGGCTAAGCAGTTCCTCCCCGTTAAGGAATCAAAGCATAACCCCAACAAAAATGCTTGAACAATAACCTGACCAAGGTGGTGTCCAATTAGTAGGAGTAAAGACAATGTGTAGTAAATGAACATTACTTACCTACTTCAATTTCATTCAATTCTTAGTACACACCAACTACTAATCAAACAAATCATCCAATTTAATCATACATCGAGACCAACAACCTTTAATTTCCAAGAGCGCCATCCATAACACATGTTACCAACCCCACTATACAGAAATGCATGTCAACTATGCTCCATACAACTTTGATAACTCGCATGGCTAGCCTATATTAGCTAGAATTTTCCACCATATTTTCAATGCATATAATATAGTATGTTAGCATAGGATAGTTTCTTTTCATTTGTTGTTACTAAAATGTGTCTGTTTTAGGTGTCACAAGTATTATATCCAAGAACAATTAGCAATGATAACGACAAAAACTTTAGTGTAACTTGAGCTTGGAACAACAAGGGAGCCCTGTATAATGTGCCTGATCCATTATCCAATAACACAAGATGTCGTCAACTGTGAAAGTAGTGTTGAACAGTAACAAAACATTGAATAAACACCATAATTGATCTCCAATCTACGAGGGGGTCCCACCTACCAGTATTATTTAGCTTTCATAATAATAGGTTTTAGCAACACTTTGCGGGCCAAAATTCGTTGTGAATTTAATTGTCAACAACTTTCTGCATTAGATTTTGGTCCATTCTGCATTTATGCTACCAAGTCTCATGTCACGCCTCAGTGTTCAAGGGAAGTATCCGACTCGATATTCAACCATCTACAAAATTACTAGTTTCCACACCCGTGTCAGTCTATGTTCATATTCTATATATTATCATTTTCCCACATCAATTTAATGTTGATGATGGGGGATACATCAAGGCCCTCCTTTGATGAGTATTTTCTTGTTGACTTCAACAGATCATCTGAGAATTAGACTTAGAACCAGTTAGTACCTTGGGACATGCATGCCTCAATGGTAGGCCTCATCACTTCCGACAATAGGTTTACATCATTGACCTATGATCGAACGATTCCAAATTTTTTTGACCTCAACTCACTTATTCACGTTCACTAGAATGTACTAGGGTAACTTGGGAGTCATTGACATCATTGATGATTTCACTTGCACTTGTTAACGGTTTACCTCAATGACCGGTAATCAATTGGTTTCTACCATGTTCGACGTCAAATCATCTATTCACATGGATATATTCGTACCACATCAGGATTGGGACGAAAATCTTGGGTTGAGCATTCACTCTGTTATTTGTTTCGCCCAGGTTGCAAAGAAAATCATTGGAGCATGCTGATATATATGTTGTCACATAGATCCACATTGTATTGGTTTGTGGCTATGTTTTATCATCTCGTAGCTACACTGTGTATTTTCTATGGCTACGATCATTTCATGTCATAGAATTATGGATCCACATTGTATCTCTGGTGGCCATACCCTTAATCAATCTGGATCCATAGTGTATTTATTGGTGGCCATACTTTGAGTCACTTATAGTCTGAGCAGATGTATTTATGCCTCGAGAATGGAACACATATTAACATTGTTTGATGGTTGTCTTTGGCTTCTACCGGGTTCATTGACTCCATACCCTTTCTTCGAAGAATCTACAAAGTGTTTCAACCAACATCTTTCATTTTCTGACTTCACACTTTGGGGGGAAATCTGTTACACATCAAAATTCCTCACTTCGACAATGTCACATTCTCATTGTCGCAAGTGTTGTAAGTGTCACACTTTTGTCGCAAGTGTTGTAAGTGTCACTTTTTCATTCTGTAAGTGTTGCATTGTGAACGACACCTTGAAAACACTTGATATAACCCCTAAAACATGTTAGAAGAAGAAGCTCCATCATTAGATAGTCACAACAAAGGTTTCTCTATGAGAATTGATCATCTTGGAAACTCTTGGAAGATCAACATTCCCTTTCTCATACAAAGGGAGCACTAGCACTCTTTTTCTATCTTGCAGGGAGTGTTTTAGCACTCTTTTACCCATTGCAAGGGAGTGTTGAATTGGTTGAGTAAATCTTGGAAGAATTCCCCTTTTATTCTAAGGACGACTACGAATGGATTGAGTTGGTTTGGCTCGAATCTAACCCTTAGGCTGCATCTAAGGGAGACATCACAACTATTGGATCCATATCCTCAACTAATTACAAATATAAGCAAGGTGGTTTAGCCTATCAAAGGCTATAAATGGAGGCATTCTCATGGTGAACAAGAGAGGAAAATAATCATCAAAGCATTGTTATTCTGATCGTGGATATTTCGAGCAAGGGTTGGACAAGGAGGACTAGGAGAGGCTATTTCAACCTCATCTGAGGATTGTAACTTTCCTTTCTAAAGTTCTTATTAATATACTTGGTGTTGAAGGAAAATCTCCTTGCAGACAGGTAGATCTCCTCAAAGAGATAGACTCTTAACTCTAAGACAGAAAGTGCTTATCATGGTCACTGACTTCCTTTTAGATCTAGGTGGACTAGTGTGTGAGGAGGAAGGAGAAAAGAAGTACCTTTTACCTATGTTTGTCCCTGCATTCTCCGAATTGAACTCCAATATTTCACTCCTCGATAAGCCCTGTAGACAAACAAAGTACGACCACTTCCTACTCTATCAATATTAGTCCGAAATAGGTCTATCTACTAAAGAGACAAATTCATGTGAGATTGAACATGAATTAGAAAGAAATAGACCAAGCAAATTATATTAATGAGGACAACAGATTACTTACAGCCGTAGATGGATTGCAGCAGTTTCGTCAAGTCCTCCTTGTCTAACCCTTGCTCGAAAGATCCATGATCTGAATGACGATAGCTTCACCAATTTCTCCCTATGAGATCATAGGTCTCTTTCTTCCAAATCATCTATGTTCCAACACCACTTATAAGATCATAAGTTTGGTGTGATTCTCCACCCAGCTCCCCCTTCACCATGAGAAAGCTTGCTTGTATAGCCTTGGAGAGGCTCAACAACTTGAGATATCTTTGGGGTGAGTTGAGGATTTTCCTCCTTCAATTAGGGATCTTCCCTAAGATCATGGCTTGATTGAGGATTCAAATCCAACTACCTTATAAGAATGAAAAAATTCTTTGTCCATGCTTCTCAACAAATCAACTGCTGCCCAAAATAGGTAGCGCTCCCTCAAAAGGGCACTCAGAGCATTATAACGCTCCCTAGTAGTGTATAGTGGAGCGCTAGCACTCCTGAGGGTAGGAGCACTCCTGCAAAAGGGTGGATGCAACACTATAATGCTCCCAGATAGTGTATAGGGGAGTACCAACACTCCTGAGAGAGGTATAGGGGAGAGCTTCCCTCCAAAAACTTGGTTTTTTGGGTGCTTTCAGATGGCAAGAGGTTCATAAGCCCGTTGACTCATTTCTCTTATTCCAAATTAAATGTTTGAGGTGTTTCGAGTGTCCTTCTTATGTCATTATAGGCATGACATAGGCATCATGGAAATATGCTTTCTTTGACACTTGCGACACTTGTAAGCAAAATGTGACACTTATAATGACGACACTTGCGACACTATCGAAGTGAGTAATTTTGATGTGTAATAGATTGCCCCCAAAGTATGAAGTTAGAAGATGAGAACTGATAACTAAAATGCTTTGTAGACTTTCAAGAAAGGGTATAGACGCAGAGAACCTGACAAAAGCTGCACACAAACATCCAACAAATATTATGACATGTTTCAAACCCAAGGTAGGCATACCTATGCTTGGGTGATAAAGACTTGCAAGGTATGGCCACCATAAAATACACTGCAGATCGATAATTGTATTGATAAAAAGGTATAGCCACTGAAAATACACTGTGGATCTATACTCCCATGACCTGAACTGATCGTAGCCACAAAGAATACACAGTGGATCTACGAGATGACAAGACATAGCCACGACCAATACAAAGTGGATCTATGTAATAGTATATGTGTCATTGTTCAAAAGAAACTCCATCGCAACCTGGGAAAAGTACATATCAAAGTGATCACTCAACCTAGGGTCTTCTTACCGATCCCGATGTAGTATGAATCTAACCACGTGAATAGATGTCCTGATGTTGAACATGGCAGAAACCACTTGATTACCAGTCAATGATGTAAACCGTTAACAACCACGAGGGAAATCACCATTAATGTTAATGATTCCCAAGGTACTCTAGTACATTCCAATGAATGTGAATGGATGAGCTGAAGTCGAACATCCATGGAATCATCCGATTAGAGGTCAATGATGTAAACCCACTGTCTAATGTGAGGAGGCCTTCCATTGAGGCATGCAGGTCCCAAAGTATTAACTGGTTTCTAAGTCTAGTTCCTGGATAATGTGTTGAAGTCGACAAGAATAGGCTTGTCGAAGGAGGGCCTTGATGTATCCCCCATCAACAATAAAAAATAGACATAGATATGTAATTGGTAGATCAAATGAACATGGACTGACATGGGTATTGAGACAAGATATTTGTGATGGCTGACTCTCGAGGCAGATACTTCCCTTGAACACTGAGGCACAACAACAGAAACATGACATGGACCAAAACTTGATGATGTAGTGGATGCTGTGACTTACATCAGGTGACCTAGAGGAGTGAAAGAAACTCAAAGGATTGGATCAGTGCAGAGGTTTAGCAGATTAATATGTGCACAAAGACAAAGTTCCATGTTCAAGGGTGACTTTAAGAGTTACTTGGTAATGTTCTCAAAAAACTGCTTGGCTTTCTTCTTTCAATTTTCCCCCCCATCTAGATAGACGCGTACCTCTTTTTAATTTAACAAGCTCAAGGAGGATAACACATGCTCGATAAAACTCACCTTCGGTAAGTTCCTCTTCCTTTGTTTAACAAACTAGAAGAAGTAAGGGTTCGATCCCATATGGGTCTGTTGATGTTTTTTTTAGCGAGTCCAAAGATAGAAAACTTGAAGGTTTTTCATGATTATAGAGTCTAGAAAAACACTTAAAAGAGAACTCTCTCAGTTCCTTTTTCGTAAAGTAGTCTGACAAGACCGAAAAAGAGATAAACTATCGCTCAACAGATGTTTTATTCAAATAATTTTACGAGCGTGAAGAGAACAAGGTCGCTTGGTAATCTTTTCATCTTTAGAGAGTCTGAAAAGAACTTAAAGATGACTCCAATGTTGTCCTTTTTCATAATGTTAGTCTCGTGAGGCCGAAAAAGAGATAAATTATCACTCAAAAGATGCCCTTTCAAACTGTTTAATGAGTGGAAAAAAAAGCAAGATCACTCGACAATCTTTTCATGTTTAGAGAGTCTGAAAAGAGCTTAAAGGAGACTCCAGGGGGTTCCTTTTTCGTGTATCCATACAGGTCTGAAAAAGAGATAAACGTCTACTCAGATGCATTCTCATGTATTTACGAGCACGAGAAAGAACAAAGACTAAGCTCGGTATGCCCCCAGCTTGAAAAGCTAGTGGCTTAACTCCATAATGATCATTGATGGCTAAAGACATGCCCTCCAAGCTTCAATTCATTCACCGATTTTGATGTTGTCACCAATTTCTCTAGTAGATGAGAAAAATGAGAAGGGTGGATGAAAAGAAGGTTAAAGAGATGTGACTGTTTCATTTTTTAATGAGCTTGACACATGAAAAGAACTATGCTCAAGACCTCTGTTTCATTTTTTAATGAGCTTGCCACAGAGAAGAGAAACTATGCTCGTGGTTTCGTTCGGATCATGGCTTCCAAGAGGATAATGCTCTGGAAGGGTACCATGTCAATGGATAAAATGTGGTCATGGCCTCCAAGAGATCTTCACTGGATGGAAGATAATCACTCGAGAAGGAACACATGTCGAGGGTCGCGCTAGGAGTAAGGAGATCAGGCTCCAATAATCCTACCGAAGAAATCACCATGTCCACTACCGGATCCAAATCGTCGGAAGTTGAAATCATGGGAGATGGAGAAAAATCAACACCAGGAGGGGAGATAAACGGTATATCTGCCCAAATTTCTTCACGAGGGGGAAGAAAAGAGGATCGATGATAGTTATTATCCCAAGGTAACTTGTCAATGTGAAACATTTCCGGAATAGATTCATCTGAAGGAAAATATGGGGAAATGTAGTCGATTGCAGATGACAAGGAACTCAACCGTGATTTCATCGAGGAACTGTCAAGTGCCAATAGATGTTGGGCATCTGACGAGGGAGAAGTGGATGGGATGGAAACATATGATGTTTCAACTGTACTAAGTGGCATGGTGTCACTTAATGCATCAAATTCCAATGGACAAGGTACAATCTGAGGGTCAGATGATTCCAAAGATTGATAAGCCATGGTCGAAATCATATCGATGGTGGAAATATGATGTGTAGTCAGTGGAAGTGGTGTAGGGAAGGTACCCATGAGGCTAGAATATTTCAGTAAGCCAACACCAACTCTTTCATACGTGATCTTGTGGTATCCCAAGAAAGGAATATTGTTGGTAGCGGGAACCCGAGAGTCGATCGTGCAAAAATCCAACTGATCAACAGTGACAATTTTTCCCTGATGAGGAAATTGTACACATCGAAAGACCAACGAGGCAATGACAATCATAGCATAAAATCAACTTCTTCCAAGTAACAAGTTTTAATTGAAGGGAGCATCGACCACCTCGACATCAATAGTAACAGTTTTGCCACCAAATTGGATGGGCAGGGACTGTAAAATCCCATGGGGATGAAAACCTCGCCCATCGAAGGCGCATAACATCGTTGGGGATTTGTTGAGTGCTGTTGATTTAAAACCTTTCCAACACGCTAAATACATGACACAAGTTGAGGCTCCCTCATCTAGAATAGTTCGATGGATTTGTTGATTGTGAACAACAACATCAACTTGGAAAGCAAGTTGGTGGGAGAGTCGAGACACATAATTATCCAGGTTAAACATGATCTGATTGGAAAACTCAGGATCAACAGCACCAAGAGTGGTCAAGAGCATTCTACGTTGACTGGGGCAATGCTGTAGAACTTCTCATGTAGACATAGCACACGGTGCTTGAGCCAAATCTTCAACAATGTTGTAGTTTTGGGCAGCACGTGAACTAAGATTAAAGGTAGCTTTGCAGATAGTGCTCTTAGGAGGGCGTAATATAGAGTCAAACGTGGGTTTCTCAATCTAGAGTGGTCCAGACGGAGGAGTAACTAATGGAATACTAACGGAGGATGATGATGGATCCGGTAAAGTGCCGACACCGTTAGTGTATTTTCCTTTGTCAGGGTTACCTGGTGTGTCATATGTCTTAGAGAGAGTGGTCAAATCAATCCCATTAAACATATAAATATGTGCACTCAACGAGGCCTCATCATTAGGATCGATAGAACTACTCCCAGGAGAGGGGGTTTGAGCAACCATGGATTGCTTCTGTGGAAAAGGTTGAGTAAACACAGTGGGTTGTGACTTCCCTTGGAAAATTTTGGCCACTTCATTGCGAAGTGGACAATATCGAGTGTAGTGATCGTCACCACAAATGATGCATGGGAATTTCAGTTTCCATTGTGGTTTCTTTTCGGTAGAAGGTGTTTGATTTTTGGGTTGTTCATTATTATATTTTGATTTATTCTTTGTCTTCTTCTTACCTCCATATTGTTGTGAAGGGGCAGATTGAACTGCATTCACCTCAGAGATTTGAGTTTGGGGGGAGGTAGAGGAGGGTGTAGTTGATTTGGAAAAAGATTGAGTTTTTACGGAACCGATAACACCATCCACATGAGATGAGGATGATGGCTTAGAAGGATCGGTATTAGCTCGAGCAACATTCAAAAGCAAATCATACAAAGTACCAAATTGGGAATAAACCAAGTCTAAGTACTGAGCTCGAGCAATGGCTTGTTCCTCTATGACCGCACCACCCATAGCAACATCACGAGCGATCGAGGGTAACAATGATTTAGTAAACCATTCCGCCAAGAGCATGTCAGGAATGACTGCCTTGATCATCCTTCGTCGTCGCCTCCACTCATGAATATGGTCAGAGATATGCACGGAGTCAGTTTGACAAAGGGAGGTCAAGAGTTCAGTACCTGTCTCGTAGTGAATAGGCAGTTGAAAGTGCATGAGGAAAGACATGGAAAGGGAATTGAAATCATGAAAAGAAGCACGTGGTAGTTCAATATACCACTTTGCTGCCAAACCGGTAAGTGTTCACTGGAAAAGATGGAAACTTATAGAATCATCCATGAGGGATTTTGATGAACACCACAAATGGAAAGTCATCACATGGTTGTTCAGATCTTCGCTAGGGTTTCTGTAAAATTTTGGAATATCAGAAGGAAGTTTAGCTAGAATAACTGGCCAAACCGGTGAATGAGAAATAGGATCATTAGTTAACCGAGACAAGTCTGGGAGATCTAGAGTTGCAAGGAAAGGTAGCTGTCGGTTAATGTGCGAATGATACTAGTGTGGCATAAGAACACCAGTAGGAACATAGACTGGGTTAGGTGGATAGTTGTAACCAGTAGGTCCTCCTACATACAGTTGTTGCTGGCCAGGATAAGAAGGATTCAATGATGCATGAGAAACATTGGCATAACCCGGTGGGTTCTGAACATTATAGGCCGACTGATTTATTTGCCCATGTGGAGGATAAACATTATGCCCTTGAGAATGGTAAGGAGTAGATCCCGAAGGTGGATACACATGAGGCCCATGAGGAGGATAAGATTGTGGTCCCAGAGAACTCCAGGTGGTGTTTGGGATGATGCCTAGATAAGATTGCCCATAAGATGTTCTGGGAGGGACAAAATTGGATACTCCTCCTAGTGGGTTATTATACAAGTGCCCCCCAACGTGGGGTTGAGTAAAAGTGCCTCCTGAATATATTCCCTAGGATTTTGAAGGGTTTTCAGCAAACGAGGGTTTCCCCCCTACCAGCGGTGGATTTACGACCGGGGTATGACTGGAAAATGGAGGTTTCCCTCCAGGAGTAGCATGAAAAGGGGACGGTCCCCTGGGAAGGGTAGGCCCGACATGGAAAGGTATTCCTCCAGGAGGAAACGGTTCGTTGGATGGTGGTTTCCCTCTAGCTAGTTGTGTTTGGCCAGTAGGGGTCTACATTCTTGGGTGAGAAGATGTCCCAGTAGGATCATGTGGAACATGTAGAGCTGTAGAGTAAAAACTTGTAGAAGCAGGGGTAGAGATTGAAGTGCTTTGGGGATGAGTAGAGATGGTGAGTCCAGCATTAGGATGGACTTGTTCTGGTGTAGCAGTAGGGTGAATAACCTAATCGATTGGGTGATTCATGGTTTGACCGGATGGTCCTGTTTCACTAGGAGGGTCATGAGGATGAAAGGGTTGTCGAATATATTCTAAATGTTCATAAAGATCACGTCCCGATGAAGTCCTCCATATATAACGAGCAAGTGTGGGATTAGTCTCTACTGCAGTGCTAGTATGAATAGGAGTCCTATACTCATCACCAAAGATTGGTTCTGTGGATCCCATATATGTTTTGGTAAAGATCCTTTCTGGTAATTGTGGGACTTCTTCATCTATGACATTCCCAAGGGAGTCTAAATGAACCAAGAGTGGTTCGAGAGGAGTTACCGACACAGGTGTGGTGGGATTTTCAACTGTGATCAAAGTGTCTTCTAAGTTGTCTAACAGAGGAGCAATAACACTTCTAGCGTCAGATTGATTTTCTACCTCTCTATGGTAGTTGTCTTCTGGAGGGTTAAGAGGTAAGGGTTGATATCTTTCTGGAGGAAGCCCTTGCATCCTACGTGATCAGCGAAGACCTTTATTGTCTACAAGCTCAATTGTGGAGAATAACAGAACACACTGGAAATCTAGGGCCAACTAACAAAAAGAAACAACATACGCTAATAAAATATAGGAATCAACCAAGTAGACAAAAACTTCTCTCGATGATCGTACTAGTTGGTGATGAAATCCAACATCACGTGATCAAGTCGAGAAGGGGCTGGGATATGGTGGAACAGTTACAATGGCGACCTGCTTAACGAAATTTCACCTTGGTGCAAGCTTCCACGCAGTAATTGTGGATTTACCCTCCAAGGAACTCGAGTGAGTTTGACCAATGTCTGTTCTAGGTTCACCTTGTGTAAGCACCTAAAGATTATGGCAACTAAAGATACCAATTCATAGTGAGTCCCTGGGTGGATACAATCGACAGTCCGATCCGAAACATATGGGCAGGATAACAAGTCCGAAATCAACCCGAAAGGCTCCCACACATAATCATGGGTATACCTTCCAATGACCCCCAATATAGGATCCGACCACTACAAAAAGTTGAACCACGGAGGGATAATCTCCGTAATTCGCCTGAATGTGACCTCATGCGTAACCCCTGTGTGAGAGGGGGATCCCAGAAAGCCAATATGACAATTGGATTTGACTCTCCCTAACTCGGGATGCTAATGTTTGTTTTGAAAACTTTGGAGAGTTGTACTCACAGCCTAATGCAAAGTGCTAACCCTAGTCTACTGTTGTTGGAAGATACTAAAAACACAAATGTTCTGGATAAATTTTAATTAGCATTTGTTTTATAGCTGTTCTTTACTCAAAGGCTGCACGAAAGTGAAACTAATGGAATGATGACTCAATGCCCAAAAAGATGCATAGAATATGATAAGAAATCATTTCTTTTCAATGAACACCTATTTAAGGGAAAGAGGAGTCGTTTTCACTTTCAAACACTAATATGAAACGTCTTCAATCAATCTGTTCTCAATCAAATCCAATGCAATGATAAAACATTTTCAAAAACGCATTCTAATACGCAAATCAAGCACTAAAATGTATCTGTGTCGTTTGTATGTGAATGATGACTAATTCAATGCAAAAAAAAAAAATACTTCTCCTACCAACTATCCTTTTAGATAAAGGAGACTCAGACAAGTATGATCAGATTTCGCACACACAACACACACCCTCTTGCTGTGATTGAAACAAGAAGCAAACAGAGAACAAAATAACAACGCAAAATTAAACAATTCACACAAAAGAGAGGTGTTCGAAGAATAATGCTCAAAAAAATCAAGAGAGAAGAGTCACAGAATTCAGATGTCCTTCACTAGAGTTCCCGCTCAGTCAGATAGGAGAGAAGAAAACAGTGGATTGATTTCAAGCTCTCAACAACAAAAACTCAAAAATAATGAATAAGGGCATACAATATGAACAACAAGGTGTTTACTTCTTAGGATGAAGCATGTCAACAAAAAAAACTCAAAAATAATAAATAAGGGCATACAATATGAACAACAAGGTGTTTACTTCTTAGTATGAAGCATGTCAAAGGTAAAAGGAAGAATCATTGAATCACATAGCAGCTCAGCAAGTGAAAAAATAGGATCTGGACCTCCAAAAAATGCAATTTTTGAAGAAATTTTGTGCAAAAAATGGCTGGCACTCTGGTGTAAGGGAAACCAGGGCATTATAACACTCTTTCCAACACCTTTAGGGAGTGATGGCTCTCAACAAACATGGGCACAAGGGTGCCAGGCTTTAAAAACTCATAAAAATGTCCAAAAACCCAAAATTTCAGTTGAATTTTGACAGCCAAGCTGAATGTGATGGGGTAAAGAGTGAACCAACATATGAAATCAAGAAAATGGAGTGAACAAGGTCTGAAATCAATCAAATGGAAAGACAATTTCTATGAGGAAAAATCAAAACCAAAAGTTTCGATTCGATTCCCCAGTGGAGTCACCAATTTCTGTTGAAGGAAAATCTCCCTGCGGACAGGTAGATCTCCTCAAAGAGATAGACTCTTAACTCTAAGACAAAAAGTGCTTATCATGGTCACTGAATTCATTTTAGATCTAGGTGGACTAGTGTGTGAGGAGGAAGGAGAAAGGAAGTACCTTTTACCGGTGTTTGTCCCTGCACGCTCCGAATTGAACTCCAATCTTTCGCTCCTCGATAAGCCCTGTAGACAAACAAAGTATGGCCACTTCCTAATCTATTAAGATTAGTAAGAAATATGTCTATCTACTAAAGAGACAAATTCATGTGAGATTGAACATGAATTAGAAAGAAACATGCCAAGCAAATTATATTAATGAGGACAAAACATTACTTACAACGATAGATGGATTGCAACAGTTTCGTCAAGTCCTCCTTGTCTAACCCTTGCTCAAAAGATCCATGATTTGAATGATTATAGATTCATCGATTTCTCCCTATGAGATCATAGGTCTCTTGCTTCCAAATCATCTTTGTTCTAGCACCACTTATAAGATCATAAGTTTGGTGTGATTCTCCACCCAGCTCCCCCTTCACCATGAGAAAGCTTTCTTATATAGCCTCGGAGAGGCTCAACAACTTGAGATATCTTTGGGGTGAGTTGAGGATTTTTCTCCTTCAATTAGGGATCTGCCCTAATATCATGGCTTGATTGAGGATTCGAATCTAACTGCCTTCTAAGAATGAAAAAATCCTTTCCCCATGCTTCTCAACAAATCAACTGCTGCCCATAATAAGTAGCGCTCCCTCAAAAGGGCACTTAGAGCGTTATAACGCTCCCTAGTAGTGTATAGGGGAGAACCAACACTCCTAAGGGTAGGAGTGCTCTTGCAAAAGGGATGATGCAACACTATAACGCTCCCAGATAGTGTATAGGGGAGTGCCAGCACTCCTGAGAGAGGTATAGGGGAGCGCTCCCCTCCAAAAACTCATTTGTTTGGGTGCTTTCAGATGGCAAGATGTTCATAAGCCTGTTGACTCATTTCTCTTCTTCCAAATTAAATGTTTGAGGTGTTTCAAGTGTCCTTCTTATGTCGTTATAGGCATGACATAGGCATCATGGTAGTATGATTTCTTTGACACTTGCGACACTTGTAAGAAAAATGTGACACTTGCGACACTTATAATGAAGACACTTGCGACACTTGGACTATTTCCTTATAGAATGTGTTTACATGTAGTTGTCTATGCTTATCTTAATATTCATAGATAGATTGTTTTTGTCTAATCCATTAGAGTAGGAGATAGTCATTTTTCTTTTGTTATCCATTGTAGGTACTATTCAGAACTCGTAGATTGGAGCTGCTTGGAAAACATTCGAAAGTGAGGTACATCATACTATCCCTCTTACTCTCTTTTTTGATGGATAAATTTAATCTATAGGAAGGGTAGTGTCCAATGGTAGTTTTCTATCTTGGTAGAGGGGTCTGTACTCCAAGGGAAAATTCACCTGTCCATAGGGGAATTATTCCATAACACTTTGTCAATGAATCTACAACATTCTTCGAAGTGTCTACCTTCTCCAACAACACCTTCTTGTCTTCAACCATGCCTTTCACAAAGTGACACTAAACATCAATATGCTTTTCCTTTGAATGATAAGCTGGGTTCTTTTCCAGGAAGATTGAAATCTAACTATCACAATATAACCTTATTACTTGTTTTATCAACCCAATACCTAAACACAATATTTGTAACCATACTTCTTCCTTACGTGCATGAGTGGTTTCCATGTATTCAACTTATGTAGTTGAGAGTGCCACTAAAACCTGGATTTTTCTCATCCAACTGATTTCTCTTCCAAATAGGTTAAACACATACCCACTTGTAGATATTCTATAATTTAGATCTCTTGCCCAGTCTGCATAAAAAAACCCATGTATGTCCAACACTCTTCCCAATCTCGATATTCCTTGGTAGCACAATCCATTGCTAGAAGTGCCACACAAATACATGAAAACCCTCTTTACTATTGTCCAGTGCTCCTTCCTTGGTTTTGACATATATATTCTCAAAACTTCCACTGCATGTGCAATATCTGGTATAGTACAAACCATTTCACATCAAACTGCCTTTTCCTCTTCTTATGTCTTGGGACACTGATATGCAAATAAATTTACACCTACATGAATACTTACCTTAACTAGTTTACTTTCTTGCATATTAAACCTCTGCAATATCATCTCAAGACATTTTCTTTGATTCAACAAAAGTTTCTTTTTTGCACAATCTCTTTTAATCTCCATTCCCATAATGAAGTTATCAGCACCAAGATCCTTCATATCAAATTTAGAGGATAACTACAATTTCACCTCCTTGATAACATCCATGTTATTTCCTACCAACAACATGCCATCGAAATACAACACTACATAAATGAAGTGATTACCAACCCACTTGAAATATACACAGTGATCAACCCTACTTCTCACAAATCCTAGTCCAAGGATGTATGTGTGAAATTTTTTGTACCACATCCTAGGTGATTGCTTCAGACCATATAATGACTTCTTTAGCTTCTAGACTAGCTCTTTATTTCCCTTCACTGCAAAGCCTTCTGGTTGCTTCATGTAGATTTCTTCTTCTAGATCCCCATGTAGGAATGTTTTCTTCACATCCATATGTTCTATTTCAAAATCAAAAGAAACAACAATAGATAAAATAAATCTAATAGAATTTAACTTGGCAACAAGAGAAAACATTTCACCAAAGTCAATTCCCTTTACCTGGGAATAACCTTTTGCTACTAACTGAGATTTGTATTTCTCCACTTTTCCTTCCGCATTCAACTTTTTCTTAAACACGCATTTGTTTCCAATGAACTTTCTTCTAGTTGAGAACTCAACTAGATCCCATGCATCATGCTTATCCAAGGAATCCATCTATTCAACCATGGCCTTCTTCAAGAGTTTACTATCCTATGAATTCACTGCTTCCCTGATAGTTCTGGGATCATCATTAGTAAAAGATAAAGAAAAATTAGCATGAAAATCAGGTGGAATATACCTTTATGGTTTCCTTCTTTCCCTCATTGATCTCCTCAATACTGGAGTGTGAGGTTCTTCTTCTTCTATTGGTTTAGATTTTGCATCATCCAAATAAAACTCTATTTTCTTAGGTTCTTATTGTCTTGGTAGGATATCCTATTTGGGAACATATTTAACCTCTCTAAAAACAACATCTCGACTATAAACAATGTTCTTAGTTTCTAGGTTCAAACGCTTATAACCTTTCATACCATATTTATAACGAATAAAGATATACTTTTCATCTTTATTATCTAGCTTACTCCTATTTTCCTCATCACAACCAAACACTTTGAGATGTTCAAGAGAGGGTTTCTTACCGATCCATACCTCATGCAGAGTTTTGTCCACCAATTCTGACAAGGGTGAACTATTTACCAGGTAACATACAATACCCATTGCCTCTACCCATAATTCCTGTCCTAACTCGACACCACTGAGCATGCTCCTTGTTTTTTCCATCAACGTCATTTTCATCCTTTTTGTAACCCTATTCAGTTGAGGTGTGTATGGAGTAGTATTCTTCCTTCCTATATCACACTTCTTACAAAACTCTTTGAATTCATTCCCACATTATTCTCCACCATTATCTTTCCTCAACAAATTTATTTTTTTCTCCATTTGATTTTCCACAAGAGCCTTAAACTCTTTAAATTTATCAAATACCTGATATTTCTTCCTAAGAAAATAAATCCATGTGTTCCTTGAGAAATCATCTATTAATGGAACACAATACATATATTTAGCTAGTTACGAAACATGCACATGTCCAAACACATCAATGTGTATCAACTCTAAGATCCCATTTTCTCTTGTAGCACTAGATGGGAATCTTACTCGAGTATGTTTACCATATATGAAATGTTCACATAAATCAAAATCCAGGGTGAAATTAGACATACCTTCAACCATACCTTTACTGTGTAGTGTTTGAAGGCCCTTTTCCCCATTATGTCCTAGTATTTGATGCCATAGCATGATATTATTTCTAGGGACAATATAGATCTTGTCTTCATTATTTCTACTAAGGGACAACAAAACTGTTACACCCAATAGTATAAGTGCTTCCCAACAACTTGCATAGAGTTCCACATCAAACTCCCCTAATGAACACCATTGTTCCTCTGACCATATTACAAGTTCCGTTTCCCAATAAAGTATCCACACCTGCATCATCCAACTTACTTACAGATATTGGGCTCCTGGCTAGATCTGAGATGAACAAAAATCTAGGGAGAGTTCTAATCCTTCCATTTTTCAGCAACAACTTAACCCTTCCACATCCCATGATTTTGGCTATTGATTCATCTCCTAGGAAGACATCGCCACCATCATAATTTTCATATTCACTAAACCACTCCTTGTGAGGAGTCATATGAAATGATGCACCTGATTCAATCAACCATACATGACAATATGCATGTGTACCTACATATGCCAGGTAAACATTACCTCCTATGGAGGTTTTCACCTCTATGGAAGAGGAATAATCAGATCCCTTTGCTTTATCAACTTTCTTAGACATGCAATATTTCTTATAATTCCCAACTTTACCACATTTCCTCAAAGATTATCCTAGGGATTTATATCTACCTTTAGATTTAGATATGACCCCAAGGGCTTATTTGTATTCCTTTCTTGGGGACGACCTCTAATAGATAAAGCATCTGTGCTATGAATATCCACGCTTTTCTACCTCATCTCTTCTCATAACAAGGATGAAACCATCCTCATACTTCAATGTTGATTGAGTAGTACTATCGATTGCTACAACCAAATCATCCCAGGAGTTTGGAAAAGAACATAACAATGTAATACACTTATCTTCTTCTGAAAGTGTAATATTAACAGATCCGAGTTGACTTACTAGACTATTGAAGGCATTTAGATGCTCTGTCACAAAATCTCCACCTTCCATCCTAAGATGATACAACTTCTTTCGAAGAAACACCTTATTTACCAGGGACTTTGACTGATAAAAAATCCCCAAATTTTCCCATAGTTCCTTGATTGTAGATTCTCCCAACACATTGAATAACACAGAATCATCTAGACAGAGTCGAATCATACTCCTTTCTCTTCTATCCAAATTCTCCTAATATTATATCGACATACTAATAGATTGAGTATCAGTAGTTTGAGTACTAGTAGTTTGTGTACCGGTGGATTGTGTACCAGTAGTTTGTGTACTATTAGGTTGTGTACTAGTAGGTCATGTACCAGGAGCCACAACGATCCATTTTTCTTTGTCTACAAGAGGGTCCTCCATCTTGAGCTTCTATAGCTCAAATTTTTTACCGTTGAACTTATCAATATCGATTCTAGAACTACTCGCCATTACCTTTCAACACACAAATCATCATTGCAAAGCTCCGACTAAACCCAAGTTTATCACAGACCTAAGATAAACTTGATCGATAAAGACTGAGCCAAACCCTCAGAAACAAAGACGTCCCCATGAAGCCAAAAAACGTGCTCTGATACCACATTTAATTTTTAAACCTGTGAAGTAAAGTAATGCATACAAATTCTTAAGAAAAATAGAAAGTAATCAATGGTTCATACACATAGTACAAAAATATTTAAGTTATAAACCCTTAACCTGGAGAAAACCAACCTTCCTTGGTGCCGCACCTCTCAACTCTTCATTGTATTAATTTCACCATTCTCAATACAATATATACACAATATTTTAGGTATTCCGTAGGTACCCAAAACCTAATCCCTTAATCTGGGATTAATTTAGAAAACATCTAAAAATAGAAAAAAAATGCTAAAATATCAAAACCACCCCCAAAAAATAATTTCGAGGTACTGCCCAGATACATACGCTTCACATAAGTAGGGGGGAAATCCTACTCCCCTTGGGACCCCCCTAGGAAATCTCCTGACACACACAAAAAAAAGAACGAAGGGGGGGTATCCTCAGACGTAGTCATCAAATCTGACGCACCCCCCCCCCACACATGTAAAGAATATAACATCTACCCAACACTAAGCTCATCCCTTATGCTATGGGATATGGATGTTGTCACTTGTATATCACTAGCTACTTGCTTTGTGCTAGAGTCTTTATTGGCTTTCCTCTGCAACCTATTCAGACTTTGTGGTATCTCCTCCCAAGCTTTCATAATCTTCTCACTATCTGCCCTATATCTCTACACCTCTCTATGTAGACTTCTCATAGTTACAATCTCCTTCCTACCACTTCTTCCATTAGTCTCTGTCTCAATATTTCCTGTGCTGACATGTATACCTTTGACCTCCTCCTCATGGTTGTAGTACCCTTGGAAATCATTCATGATTTTAGTTCTCATACAAGAACCAAAATTCCTTATTGTACCTCTAAATTCTACAAGAAAATGTGCATGCACAAAATTTTCCGTTAGACAAAAATATATACACATATACACAATTCTGGAGAAAGAATGCATAAATTTCCTTCTCTTTAATGACCACCATTCATTTTATTTTGACTGGACTATAAAATTTACTATGTATATTAATTTTATGGGTTCCTACATGGATTCTCCTCCTCAATACCTTTCCAATGACTAATTGTTTTCCCAATTCCGAGTTCCGAGCTGAAAGTTATGGCCAATTGAATATTACCACTTTACCCCTCCTGTGCACCTTCTCCCAAATGCAAAATAATTTCAAACACCAACTTTGGTCACCTACAAAGGTAAATTTGTTAGGAACCAAGGAAATTTTTCTATGAGACACATATAATACTACTGACACTAAATTTACAACAACTTTCAAATTGTCAAACTGATGCTCCAGTAAAAAACTACAACAATCTGGAAATGACAACTTTGTCCCTTTTCACCCCTTTTCCAGATTTAGAATTTTTACTGATCTCCCAAACTGTGCACTTCTGAAAAAACTTCATTGAACCAAATTTGTTTGAATTGATGAGTATACAAGATGTTGAGTAAATAAAATTTTCCTTTTTTTCCATTTGGGGACCCTTTTACTCTAAAAATCCCAAAAATCCCCAAAAAGTGGCCTGCAATAATGGATTTTTCTCTTTTTTGGCACCTCCACTCCAAGCTCCTTGGAATCTGGCCAATCCCTTTGCATAGTATCTTCATGTCTACTTTTTTGACACTGTAAAATTCTTAGTATTAAAATTTCTCCTATCACTGAGCTTGACCTTGATTTTAAAAAACATGTAATTTACATTTTCTGGAAAAATAGAGCATAATTGGGCAGTGACCTTGTTCGACATTTTTATATCCCTCAACACTATGGAAAAAAACCCGTTAAATATTATACTCTTTTGAGTTATTATGCTCATGCTATGGCCAAAATATGATTTTGTCTCTAGACTTAGTTTTTTTTTTTTTAAACTAGAGGACAATTTTGCCTATGTGGCGTCTTTGTTGACATGGCTTCACATAGTTAAAATACTTTTGGAACATCACTTTGTGAGCGATGTGATACCACTTATGGTATTGGCTCACTTCTTTGTTGGTCACCTCGTCGTGGTGGCTTGCCACCATGCCATCAAGCCACTCGTATTCCATCGTGGCTCTACCACCATGGCAGTCCATGTCACCACTACCACATCATGTTGACGTCACAGTATGAAAAAGTCCCCAAAATTTCCAAAATTCATAATTTTTCCAAAATTTTCAAAAATGCATAATTTCAAATTTTTTTCTTTTGCCCATTTTTTCCATGATTTCTCTATAATTTATGAATTTGACCAATAATAGGTCGAAAATCACTCATTCAAAGGTCAAAATTGGGAATGTTAACCCTCTGAACTCAAATTTGCAAATTCAGCTTCTGCATGCTGTTTCGGGCCCATGCAAGCTCGGTGTTGAACCCGTGGCTCTGATACCAATCTGTAGCGTTCCCCAATTTAATTGAGGAACATTAATATGAAAAAATACTCATAAAATAAAATATTTTTTGCTGACTAATTTCCTACATCTTACTAGCTACAAATTATACACATTTAATTATTATGACATCAATAACTTAATGCATCTAAAACACACCGAATTAAACATGAATGCATCTAATTAGTTCATTACAACAACACATTATTCATTGATTCCCCATTCGTAGAGTAAACATGCACAACAGTTAACCCATAAATTAACTCAGAAAACATATAAACACTTATCTTTTTATAAAACACTTGTGCAACCAGCTGCTTGGGACATATGCTCCACCCAACCACACACTTTCTATTCAAGATATCAAAAACAAGCCACCCCTAATTTGGGGCTAAGAATCCACAAAAGAGGGGTGTCTCTCACACTCTACTAAGAGCTTATATTTCCCACAACCCATGGGTATTCTCCTATAACTATCTGGAATTTCCCCAACTCTCTTTCTCTCGACCTGCCCAACCCAAAGAATGTTCCTCTTCATTTCTCTCAGTCCATTGGGCCACACCATTTGTTTATTAGGGTCTCTCTGGACCGAGTAACTAGGAATCTCACTACTGGAAACTCAGGGGAACTCATTGCTAGGAACACTACTAGGAAATCAACAACAACAAGCTTTCTACTCTAGTGAAACTCACATAGAAGTTCACTCTTTAGGCCTGAAAACCTGGTTCTTCTATCTTCAGCTCCAAAATGCTCTAAGAATGCTCTAGCATGCTTCAAATTTTCCAAGCCTTCTTTCTCTAGCTCGAGTGATCTTCTTTCCTACTCTTTGCTTGTTGTTCATGCAAAACATGCCCATGAAAAACTATCTATTCTCCCATACAAATTTCCTCTCTTTCCCCCAAGTAAATTGACTCTGCTGACTCTGACCAATGTTTATTGTACTTCATCCCCATTCTCCCAATAACTATGGGATGTGACTTTTTACACCCAACTTCTTACATGAGTTTAATGATTGGGATATCATACACTCAACTAGAAAATATAAGGTTGTCCCAATTGATAATTTTTTTAGGAAAGTGGGTTTGAATTAATACCCATGAATAATTTCTCCCTTGGACCACTCTTAGACACTCCCTTCTCTTGTGGAAAAATCATTCCCCATCTCTGTCCATATCCCCGAGTATATGTCACCACATTATATTTATTAAAATCATAAAATATAATTCATCTATTACATTGCTTGGCCATAACCACATTTTATATCTATATTATGCATTAATTAAATTGGGGATTGCAGTGGGGATGTTACTGTATAGTTCAAGCAGGCTACATAAAAGAGTTCTAGTGCATGTTGCAACCATAAAATCAATTGAAGGCCTTATGAGATAGTTGAAAATTTCTCAAGATGATGCAACTAAATGGAAGCATGGAGTTAAAGCAAGGGTTGAGGATGTCATTTCTATCCTTTAGCACTACAAGGTATTTTCTCAATTGGAAGAGAAATTTGTTATAAATTCAAATGAATTTAATGAAAAATTAGAAATCCTTAGTAATGAGAACATCAAGATGAAAGAAAAATTGCTAAAACAAGTGTAAGAGACTACAAATAAGGACGAGGAAATTGTCATATTGACATATATGTGTGTGAGGAAATCAATGATCATGCTGATGAGATACTAGATTGTAGACCACCTACAATGGTCTATGCATTGTATTCAAGGGAAGAGTGGCACAAGCTCCAAATTGAATGTTTTGTTTCAGAGATCAAAACAAATTTCCAAAACCCTTGGAAATTATGTGAGTTATACTTTAACATTACACCAGAGAGGAGAAATTTTGTACGTGAGCTTTATTTGCACAACTATGTTCTATAGTAGAGGCTGAGATGGTTTCCAAATCCTTATGTTGGAGACATGTAGATGAAAGATTTTATGTCTAGTCTATAGAATGAAGAACATGATTTTTACAACAAAAGTATTGATGATGTTGAGGAAATAGAAGTAGAACTCAAGTAAGAAGAGAAGGGGCTAGACCTAATGAAGTATGGACAAATCACATTCAAATAGTAGTAGATCCACTCGCCCAACCAATGTTGGAGAAGAGATATTTGGAAGTTTCAACAAAATGTAGTATAATTATCATCATTTCCATAGAGGAGGTATTGAGGCATGCATAAGATAAGAAAAATTGACAGAGGAACCACAATAGAGAGAACCACACTCATTACTAGGACTAAAGACAAATCTCCACAAAGTTGGTTTATACATTGAATGCCTTAGAAGGATCACCTCAAACTAGATCAGATTGAAATACAAGTTTCCTTACTTATCGCATGCAATATTCTAGATATAAAAAGTTTGCAGAACAAAAATAAAATGATAGAAATGGAAGATGAACAACAATATAATGAGAATAACACCACAATAATACTGTAATGATAACACAATAACACCATAAAGAGAACTTCGATTACTGAGAGCAATGTTCACGAGCCTCTTCGAGGGGGAAACCTCCAGTCGAGAAGAGCTCTATTACAATAACATCCAAGCTAGGGTTCTCATACCCTCGACTCCTATTTATACTAAATATGTCTATCAAGAGAACCATCTAGAGGAAGATCCTTCTAGAAGCGGAAGATTCTATTAGGTCTTCTTACATTTGATTTATTCTACCTTATTGAAAGGCCTTATTAATATTGACCTTTATTACATCGAAATACATTGTTCTACCTACGTAAGGGCTTAGGTCCCTAACATGTCTGCCCCCTTACAAATAGCATTTTCCTCAAGGCTTGAGATGTGGAAATTGCTTCAGAATGGTAGCTAGTTCCCAAGTGACATCTCCTGGAGTTGTATCTTTCCACTGGAATAACACTTCCTTGATGGTTCACTAATGTAGGTGACACTCACGTTGGTCCAAAACGGCTTGTGGATGTAGCCAAATGGAGCCTTATTTGTCCAACTCGGGAAGATTGGTTTGAGTTTGGCACTTAGTTCCAATCACCTTCTTCAAGCATGAAACATGAAAAACAATATGTAGCATAGAATGACTGGGCAAAGCTAACTGATAGGCCACCTGTCCCACATGCTTGAAAACTGTATAAGGGCCATAAAATTTGGGTGCTAGCTTCTGACAATGGTCGACCTTGAGTGAATGTTTCTTGTAAGGTTGCAATCAAAGAAACACCTAATCCCCTTCTACAAATTGATGTTCAGAGTGACCTTGATCTGCTTGTTTCTTCATGTGATCCTGAGCCATGACCAAATTCTCTTTGAGGGTACGAAGAATAGCCTCTTGAACTATAAGTGTTTGGTCAACTGCATGGACCTTCGAGACAACTAGTAAATATGAGAGAACTGAAGGTGGATTTTGTCCATAGACCACTTCAAAAGGAGTCATGCGTGTAGCTGTATGGTATGAAGTGTTGTACCACCATTCAACTAGGGGTAACTATTGAGACCACTGATTTTTATTTTCTAATGAAAAACACCTTAGATATGTTTCCAAACACTTGTTGACAACTTCAGTTTGACCATCCGTCTAGGGATGATAAGCTATGCTGAGATGCAATTGGGTGCCTTGTAGCTTGAATAGTTCTTGCCAAAAATTGCTGGTGAAAGTTTGGTCACAATAAGAAACAATAGAATGTGGCATGCCATGAAGCTTGAAGACCTGATCCATGAAAAGTTGAGCCACTATGGATGCTGTAAATGGGTGTTGAAGAGCACATAAATGAGAATACTTGGAAAGACGATCAAATACCACCATGATGACTGATTTATTACCCGATTTAGGTAAGCCTGTGATAAAATTTGTAGAGATATCCCTCCAAATAGAAGGTGGAATCATAAGCGGTTGCAGTGTGCCCAAAGATTTAACTGTTTCTCCCTTATTGCATTGACACACATCACATTCGACCACAAAATTATGAATGTCTTGTTTCATACCATCCTAGAAAAAAGAACGTTTGACTCTGTCATAGGTTTTGGTAAACCTGGAGTGCCTAGCTGTGGGTGTAGTATGAAGCTCAGAAAGCATCGTGGATTTAAGTTTTGACTGTTTACTTAAATACAAATGACCTTTGTATCGAAGCTCATCCTGGAGCCATGAGTACCCTGGGGAAACTGGAGAATTGGACTGCAATTGTTGTATCAGATGCAAACTTTTGGGATCATGTAGCCATTCCTGGTGAACGACGTGGAGCCAATCTGGTACAATGAAGGAGAGAGAAAAAAGGGAGCCTTCATATTCATATTTTCGAGAAAGTGCATCAGCCACCACATTGTCTTTGAATTTCTTGTAAATGATCTCATAATCATATCCAAATAGCTTAGTCACCCATTTTTGTTGCTCTGGGGAGGAAATGAGTTGTTCCAGAAAATACTCGAGGCTTTGATGGCTTGTCTTAATTTGGAAGCATTTCTCCAATAGATAAAGGCACCACAAATCAACGACATGCATAATAACCAACATTTCCTTTTCATAGATTGATTTGCCCAAATTTCGTTCAGATAGTTGTTTGTTGGTAAAGGCCAAAGGATGACCCTCTTGCATAAGGATAACACCAATACCTTTCCCTGAAGCATCACATTCTAGGACAAAGGTCTTTGTGAAATCAAGAAGGGAGATTGGTGCACATGGCCATCTTCAAGGTTTGAAAATCCTGAGTAGCTGTTGGGGTCCAAGTGAAAGAATTATTTTTAAGGAGTGCCATGAGAGGTTCCACAATATTTCCATAATTCTTAACAAACTTGTGATAATAACTTGTTACGCCTAGAAATCATCGCAATATTTTGAGAGTCTTTGGGTGAGGCCAATCTTGCATAGCTTCAATCTTTTTAGGATCCACCCTAGCACCGTTCGTGCCAACAAGATGGCCCAAGTACTTGACTTCTGAGGCGCCAAAAGCACATTTATATTGTTTCAGGAAAAGTTGGTGTTGAGAGAGTAGATGGAGAATTCAATCCACATGAGCAAGGTGGTCTGTCCAGGTTTTTCTATAGATGAGGATATCATCAAAGAAAACTAAGACAAAATGATGGAGAAAGGGGAAAAATACATGATTTATGAGGCTTTGGAAGGTGGAGGGGGAATTACACAAGCCAAGGGGCATGAACAAAAACTCATAGTGGCCCTCATGAGTTCTAAAGGTAGTCTTAAGAATGTCCACCTCTTTCATACGGATTTGGTGCTATCCAGAATGAAGATCAATTTTAGTAAAGAACTGAGCACCACTCAATTCATCCAAGAGGTCATCAATGACATGAATGATAAATTTGTATTTAATGATGAGTTTGATGAGGGCGCGAAGGTCAGGACATATGTGCCAAGAACCTTCTTTCTTCAGGACCATGACCACGGGAGAAGGGTAGGGGCTCGTACTAGGGCGGATAATGATTGCATTGAGCAGTTCTTAAACCATTTTCTCAATTTCATTTTTTGGGAAAAGGGGTGACGATAAGGACGAATATTGGGAGGGAGGCTTCCTGGTATAAGGGGAATGGAATGATCATGAACACCACAGGAAGGCGGGAGTTCATGGGGAGTGGAAAATACCACTTGATGTTTAGAGAGGATGGATTGGAGGTCTTGCGCCAAAGAAGGTGTCTCAGTTGCCTGTATGGCATGGAGTTGGGCAATAACACCATAATGACCCTTTTTGAGAATCTTTTCCATGCGATGGGAACTAATGATCTTAGGTGAACCGACAGTGATGCCTTGGAACTTATATTTTTGGCCCTCCTAGTCGAATTGCATGGTTAATTCCTTGAAATCCATGAGAATGGGACCCAAAGTCTTTAGCCAGTCTGCACCCAACACAATTTCACAATCGACCATGTTGATAACAAACATATGAGATTTCAGGTGGTAGTCACCAACTTGGAGACACACATTTTCACAACGCCCTCCACATTTCATGGAGCCACCATTGGCAATAATGATTTGTAAATTATTGACTGCATGGATGTAACAATGAGTTTCTTGGGCAATGCGGTGATGCATAAAATCATGGGTGCTACCACTATCAACCAAAATGATGACCTTCCTATGATTGATGTAACCAATTAGCTTGAGGGTTTGGGGAGTAGAGAAAGTAGTGAGAGCATTTAGGGAAATGACAGGTTCTACTTCGGGAGGGTCTGAGGGAGGGGTTATGTCCATGGTTTTAGGTGACTTAGACATAAGGGGAGTTTCAACATCCTCTTCTGAAACATCCTCCGAGATGGCCATAAATTTTTTTTGTTCCTTACATTTGTGGCTAGGAAAATATTTTTCATCACAATTATAACAAAGGTCTTTGATTTGGCGTTCATCCATTTAAGCTTTGGTCAATTTTTGGATCTTTCATGGAGTAGAGGGAGTAGTGGGATTGACTATTTTAGTGCGAGGAATAAAGGAGGGTTTTTGGTTTTGAGAAGATACAATCTGTTGTTCTTCTTTATCTCTTTTAGTAGACTCCACCCAACTATGAGGCTGATCCATGAGGACATGGGCACAAATATTATCCTTGAGGACACTGATAAAACATTCTCAGAAAAATGCATCAGACATGCCCTCTGTCCGAAAATCCAAGAGATCAAAAGCAACTATAAAGTCTTCCACTGTTCCAGATTGTTTCAACTTGGTCAAACGTCCTAAATGGTTGGTGTCAGTGTCAAAGCGTTCATAAATGTCTTCCACAAAGTGTGTCCAAGAAATATACCCTTGATGGGAAGTTTTTCTCCATTGCCACCATTGCCAACATTCTTTATCTAGATGGAGAAAACCATATCAGAGTTTTTCCAAGTCATCTATAATGCTATATAAAGAGAAGTAATGTTCCATTTGGGTTACCCAACCAATGGGATCTGAGCCATAAAATTTGGTCACATCCACCCGCAGAAGGCATAGGTCACGCTGAAAGTGATGGGGATGAGAATTGTGGGAATGGGAGGAAGTTTCAGCTTCGGTATGTGGGGGTGGGTCAGATAAAGGGTTATTTGCAGGGATATGTAGCTTGGTGCAGATCATTGAAACGACAGATTCAAGATGGGTAGTCATGTCTTGTTTGAGTTCCTCGATTGAGGCGATGATGGAGGAATGCATGGTTGTATTGATGGAAACAACATTGGCACTGAGTTGTTTCACTTCTTATTGGGTCTCTATGAAATTAGATTGCAAGGTATTAAGGTGAGCTTCTAAGTCTTGGCTACGGGTATGGGCCATGCTGACGAGGGAACCGAAACGGGATGGGTGGGGTCAAATTTTTTTCTGAAAAATGATATGTATGAACATGATAAGGGCGAAGAGATAAATCCAATGGAATAGGTCTCAAATAATGGTGCAAAAATCTCCAGACCTTTTATTTTTTATTTTTTTTACACCTGCGAAGTTATACTTTGGTCTGAAGAATACTGTAGTGAAGAAATGTGTAGTGATTTGGAAACCTGAACATAGTTGCGCAACAATAGATCTTGTTGGTTTTAATTTTTTTGTTTCCATCCCCAAGGGTTAGGTATTCAAGGGTTCTACAGACAAGGGTTTGCCTTGTGCTATAGCTCTCTGATATACGTGCAGGGTCCAATAGTAGTACTCGACCCAATATCTCAAGGTACTAACTAAGGAGGCTAGACCATGCCCTTAGCCGTACTACCATGTTATCACTATGTAAATTCCCAGAGGTTGTTGGAAAGCATAAGAAACTTATGAGAGGTAACCTTATCCAACCACTTCGAAACTTGGATCTATCCCTGCCAGTTTCAGAGAGGGATCTATCTGTAATATTTAACTTTGTTTTAAAGTCATATATTAGGCTAGTTAAAATATTTAGGACCAAGTTCTTTGTTTTTATAAAATGGTTGAAAGGTTTTACACATTCATTAGGCTATGGGGTCTGTTTTATAAAGGTAGAGATTCAAGAATAGATATAAAGATTCTTTTCAAAAGGTAGGATAATGCAGCTATTGGATTCTTTACAAATAAAATGAGGGAAAACATAAAAAGGCAAGATTGATTAATTATAACCAAGAAGCATTTAAGAATTTCCTGACTACAACATAAGAAGAAAAACACTTAGATCTTTAAAAGCTAGGAACAGAGTATGCAAAGGTAAATTCTGCAACTTTAACTCCTTTTAAATGATCAGGTTAGAAAACAAGATGATAACTAAGAGAGATACACATTCAACTGAGAATAGAAAACTTCACCAACAGATGACACACAGGAATCCTGTGAAACGTCTCTTTATATTACTGGAAGATCTCTTGATAAAAATTACGGTTCTTACATCTTGGTAGGGCGTAAAAATCAACCCTCACTAATTCGAAGTTTGAAGTATTTATCAAAAAAATTACAAATGACCCTGTCATTAACTGATCAGGACGTGGCATATTCTAAATCTAAGTAACTAGATAACACGATGCAAAAATGTAGGAACTGATGATGATTTGTTGTATCCATCATGCTGATTTTGGAGAAGGCCATTGGTGAGTCATTCATGTGACATTGACTGCTCTGCATGTTGAGTTGGACTGTACACCTCTTCTGTAAAACCTCAATATTGCTAAAAAAACTTTGAACTCTGACCTCTATGTTCTCAGCTTTCTCCTTCAGCTGTAACATCAATCCTCTTTTGGTCAAAACTCTTTTGAATTCGAGGATAGTTTCCATTCTGTCTTCAACTTTCAGGTCTTCTAGATCCTCCTTAGTCTTTGAATTCATAAACTTAATGATTTCATTAGCTTCTGTGGGAATTTCACCCAACTCTCCTCTTATTTTGTCGATGGCTTGCCTACTCCTCAACACCAGTTCATGTTGCTCAAACATGATTTGCACCATGGGCCATATTTAGTTAATGGATTTGGAGATATCTGTCCAAATGTTATCCTTAGCCTCTGCTAGTGTTTTACCTCCCACTGTCTATTTCTAAAGCTGCTGCATTTCCCGCTTGAGATTTTTCGATGCTTGTCTCTCAATGTTGTAGCTTGTCTAGTAGGAAGTCTTAAGCTCCTGGAGATTCTCAACCTCTTTTTTTAGTCTATCGATCTTTTTTCCTCATAGGGTTATCTCCTCCACTGATTTTTCTATCTCTACAGTCTTTTCCAGAGTTGTCAGTGGGGTGGCTGATGGAAGCTCAATTGTAGTGGTTGTTGAGACAGTTGCTGTTCTGACTCCTGTGAGAGGAACTGCGCTTAGTGGGATGGATTCCATCGGTGTTGTTTGTTCTTTCTCCTTTACTAAACTCTCCAACTCTGCTTCCATGTACTTTATCTGTGCATTCTATTCCATGATCAATTTTAGCATTTCCTCCTTATCCCCTTCTGTCTCAACTATCTCTTTGGCCTGTGAATCCTCTATAGCTGGAAATTGCAGTTTCTTCCTCAGAGATTCTATGTCAGCATTCTTTTTCTTAACTAATTCCTTAGCTACCTTCACATTTGAAGGATCATACCCAATTTTGAGTACCAATTATTCTAAGGATTTAATTTTGTTCTCCTTTGCAAAAGAAGATATTTTATCCAGTTTTAATTGGGTCTGAACATTGTTTAGAGAGACCTGTAATTTTGCAGCGGTAGAGGAAGCATGAGCCAATGTGGAGAAAACCATTTATCTAGTCTGCCTGTGCAGATCCATTTGGTCAGCTGGGTGGACTTGTTTGGCATCAAATTCAAAAATCGACCTTTTGTAATTAGTGACCTGCTTTGGATGGGGTACTTGTACCTGCAAGAATGCCATATGCATTCTCCCCTTTTCTGTATCAAAAGATGATAACAATCTATGCTGTATTGTGGAGGTTTTCTTCCAAAACTGAGCATAAGTGTTGCTGGTTAGCATCTGATTCTTCTTCTTGATCATCTCATATTTCTAAAAATTACTCAGCATTGCACCCCCTTGATTTGGCGAGTTGATTAGTGATGTGTCAGTCTACTTCTTGGATGAAGAAGTAGACAAGATCTGCTGGTTGCTTGAGACAAGAGGTGAATGGTCCCCTTTTGTAATTGTAGTGGACTGGTTTCCCTTTTCACCAGTTGTGTCAGTTGTATGACTGGCTTTTGGTCTTTTGGTGTATACCTGGAAATCCTTAGCTGATATTTCTGTACCCGAAGGGGAAGTGTCCTTTCTGGGTCTTTTCTCCTTTGGTACCTGTGGAGTAGTAGTTTGCGAAATCATGGTCAAGGGAGACTGCTGTTCAATATCCTCCAGGGTGTTCACTTCCCACTCTGTTTGGTTCACATATTTCTCAATTTTTGGTTTGAGTGTGTGAGCATATGGAGAGATTTTGTTCTTCGATCTCATCTCTGCAATGATCCCACATGGATCATAGTGCCAAGTGAAACTGGTATTAAACTTCATGTCCTTCAATAATTTATCTGCCTCTTCACTAGTAGCTTGATTGTTCGAGATAAAAGGTCCTATTTGCCCTTTGATTCTCATCTGTTTTTTTTTCTTTAGAGATACAAAATGTATATCATCCAAATTTATCATTTTTCTAATAAACTCCAGGAAAAATATACTGATAGGAAAATATGTGGGCAATTTGTATGGAGCTAATTCACACCCATATACCCTGATTTCTGTGTGATTTTGATAGAGGTACCAATCTCCAGTCTTGGCAAGGTCTGAAAGGTGTAAAATTCTCTGGACCTCCTCATTTACCCTCAGATCTGGTCTTCCACTGAGAATAATCACTAGTAGATGGTAAAACTACTCAATAAACTGTTTAAAATTGAATGTTGTGGAGTTTCTTATGAGAAACGAAGTCCAAGAAGTCACCGCTTGTGGTTTTCCTTCTTGGTCCATTTTCTGCATAGGGAAAACAAGTCTATATGCTTGGAAGAAAGTGAACATGTGAGCCAGTATTGAAGAATACTGGAACATGCCCTCAGTGGTGAATTTGAATAACTGATCATGGATGTTCTCGGCCATAAAGGTGATGTAATCAAAATGGATAACGACCTTTTTTTCGGTAGAGAAAATGGATAGGAAACCTAAGATGGCTTCATCCACCCATTCATCCGAAAAATAACCGAGAGGACAACACAATGATGAAATAAATTGGTGGCCCTTTTCTGAAAATATGGAAGAGTGGTAAGGGGGATTTTTCTTGGGGAACTGGGCATCCTGTGGGAGGAACAACTCGAAAATCTGTGCTCTTCGAGGAAAATATAGGCTCTGGTACTTTTCTGTTAGAATTTCGACGGTGAGGGGAGAACAAGATTTGGCTCTAGGTATTTTCATCATTTGATCGATAGCCTCGGGTGTGATGGAGAAAAGAGTTTCTCTAGAATATGATACTATGGCTCTCTGGTCGGGTAGGTAACGAGCCTGACTTTTGAGGGAAAACTTGGGAAAATGGTGGACTTGGGGAAATAAATACAGAGGGAGATTTGACTCCTAGATCCCAAACTCATCACTTTGGTCTATGAAGGTATCTTTGAACCATGTCTGCAATTCCACGAGGTCGAATTCACACTTGGTCTCTGTGATCAAATAATCTTTATCAACTAATGGAATCCAGTCGAGATCGACAGGAGGTGGGAGGAAAGGATTTTCCTTGACTACTGATTTTTTGGATTTTGGCACCATTGATTTAATCGGTACCTGCATAGTGAAACAAATGTTAGTAGGTAATGGCTAGGAAAATGGTTGTAGAAGTGAATAAAATGAATTTTCTGGTGTGCGGAGAGTATGAACAGTGAGAAAATGGTGAAAACAAGGCTTATTTTAAGTGAAGGATAGGTCAACAGGCTAACAGATATGTTAGCCTGTAATAAATGGCCAATGGATCAACTAAGGTATTAGGTGGCAGGTGAAGGACGAGTGATGGGTATGCCAGAATGACGTGGAGGGAAATGATTGGAGGAAAGGTAAATGGGATGAGACATGTGATAGGTCATAGGGGTAAGGATACTCTAATAGAGTAATGAGACAGGACATGTAGGATGAGATAGTGGGATGTGGCGACATGAGGTGGTGGTGGTATGACATGGCTGGTATGTCGGTAAGTGGTTTGGAGAGGAGGGGATCCAATGTAATGGATGGACAACACGTTGGGATGGGGCCCGCCGGGGAAAAGTTGCCTCATTCTGGACCCCCCCCCCCCCAACCCACCGTTAAAAGAAAAAAAGTTGAGGGGGTCCAAAATCTCTTGTAGACTGTCCATATATGCACTGTCAGATCAACCGTAGATCCATACACATTTGTTAACCATCATTTCAGACCCCCCCCCACCGTTAAATGCAGAATGGTCGGGGGGTCCAGAATTTTCTCCAAGCCGTTGATATATGCGTCAATAACTCAACCGTTGATCTAAGCGCGTTCTTTACCTCTTCACATCAGACCCCCCCCTCCCGTTAAAAGTATAAAGGTCAGGGGGGTCCGGGGTTGAATGTCCACCATTGATCTACACACCGTTAGATCAACCGTTTCTTTCTGGGCACTCTTTACTCTCCGGGCGCGAATAAAAAATATGCAGCAAAACTTAGGATAATGCTCTTTTTGTGGGTTTTTGCTGCTTTCTCTTGCTTTCTGTCACCATGGGGTTAGGAATCATAACCCAATATTATCATCATGAAATTTCTTTGATCATCAAGCATGTTTATTGGAGGGATAACTAGCTGGCCTATGTCCTATCCAACCTAGCTACACATTTATCTCAGATTAGACTGTTGAGCTAAGAAATTACTGTACCCTGGGGCTATTTGATTAGGATTAGACAGTTTGATCAAATTCATTCACTAACTAACCTAACTATCTGGTTAAGTTTAAACAATTCAACCAAGCTTATTCACTAAACCTATCAACATAAGTTCAATGGATTTGGCCATGTTTTAGCTGTATGAACCAAGTCACTATAATTGCATGGGGCTTTTATCCATTTTATTTTATGCCCTCTTTTATTCTCTTTCTTTTTCCTTCTTTTCTTTTGAAAATAATTTGCATGAATGAAATATTATTTGCAAGATAACATACATCAATAGTGAAAATTTTCTAGTCACCAGATGATCCTATAAATTATAGGGTTATAACAATGGCTCCACCTGGGGATGGTACTCTCTTTGTGAAGTGCCAAGAACCTGCTTTCTGATGTCTTCAAAGGTTTTCCTCAATTTTATTTATAGCTGCTATCTATTTTTTGTTTTTATTTTGGAAACTTGGTGGCATTGATCAATGGCTTAGGGCCTTCTCTGTGGGCTTCAACCATTTTATCTGTGTCACCCACACAAAAATTGAATGAAAAGGGAAATGGTATGTACAATGAAAAATGGATTCATGAGATCTCTATTGGGGAGACAAGTAATGCTTCAACATCCTGCCATTAATCGGTCCACCTGGCAGGTCTGTTCCATCATTGTTTTTGAGCAAAAATGCATTGTTTCCTTTGAATGCCTGAATGGTGTAAGGTCCTTTCCATAAGCTATCAAATTTTCCATGCTTACCCTTATCCTCATTTCTAGAATCCCACTTGAGAACCAAGTCACCTAACTCAAAATCATCTTCTTTAGTCCTTTTGTTGAAAATCTTCTTGATGTTCTCCTGGATGACATGAGTCTTGTTGTATACCTCTTCTTTGGACTGCATTAAATTAATCATTTGATTTATTCTTTGTTGAACATCATTTGGTTCTACTTGTGCTTCCTACAACAGTTTCATGATAGGGACTCCTAATTAAAATGGAAAAAATGATTCAGTGCCATATACCAATTGGTATGGAGACATACCGATTGCTCTTTTGGTGCTTTTTCTGTCGGCCTAGAGTGCGAAAACCAACTTATTATGCCATGATTTATTATTTTCTTGCAGTGTTTTCCTAAGAATGTTCACTAGACTTTTTTTTGAAGACTCAGCTAGCCCATTTCCTTGCGGATAATAAGCTATTGAGTGTCCCAGAGTAATGTGATATTGACTACAAAAATCTATGAGCCTTTTGGATCTAAAATCCGTTGCATTGTCAGCTATAAATTTTCTGGGGCATCCAAAACGAAACAAGATGTTAGTTTCTAAAAACTTGATGATGAAAGAGTCAATATCTTGCCTGCATGGCACAACCTCAATCCACTTGGTGAAGTAGTCTGTAGCCGTGAGGATCCACTTGTGTTGGCATGAGGAGGATGGATGTATTTCACCAATCAAGTCTAAACCCCATTGTTGGATAGGAGCTTCAACTGAGATAGGTTTCATAGGGAGTGGAAAAAGCTTCCTTTTACCTTCAAAAATATGGCACTTGTGGAAAGAAGTAACTTTCTGGTGGATGTCAACAAACAAAGTAGGCCAGTAAAAACCACCTCTCAGAATCTTGTTAGTTGTGGTCTTCTAGCTCAGGTGCCCACCACAGTCTCTTGCATGAAAATCTTGAAGAACTTTGTCAGCTTCGTCTTTTAACATGCAATTAAGCAAGATACCACCAAGGTCTTTCCAATAGAGATTACCTTCTAGAATACAAAATTTCAATGCTTTCAATTTAATAAATCTGGCTTTGGTCTTAGTCAAACTAGGAGGAGCTTGTACATTTTGGAGTACAAAAATTAGGTTTGCGTACCAAGGGGAGTTTAAGAATACCTCTTTTACATTTAGAGTCACCTGCTCTTCCGGTCCGTCAACTGTAACAAAAAAATTAATATCTAGAGCATGAAAATTAGACTCAGCCATTAGTTTGGCCAAACCCTATCCTTTGATCAGTTTAGTAGGTTTTATTTCAATGTCGTATTCTAGAATAACCACAATCCATTTTTCTCTTCTACCATCTGGATTATCCCGGGTCAGTATATCCTTAACCACTATGTTTGGAATGTATGAAATCATGTGAGAATGAAGAATATAGAATCTGAAGTCCTTTATGGCTTTCAATAGAGCAAAATCTTGCTTCTCCATTATGTTATAGTTCAAAGCAACATCTCACAAAGATTTGCTGAAAAACGCTATGGGTTGTTCGTATCCTTCACTATTTTTCTGCAACAACACAACTGCTATGGTGTGTTCAGATGCAAAAGAGAAAAGATAAAAATATTTGGTGTAATATGGGCTAATCAGAATTGGGGCTTAGGTGAGTGCACGTTTCACCTACTCAAATGACTATTTGGATTCAGTGTTCCATTTGATTTTTGTGTCTTTTTTCAACATATTAGTGATGTTCCTAAGAAGTTTGACCAGGTTTGGTATGAACCTTCTAAGGAAATTTATTTTTCTAATGAATGATTGTAGTTCTTTGATGTTCCTAGGGTGTTCCACCTTCTGAATGGATTCTATCCTGCTGGGATCTATTTTAATTCCATCTTTCGAGATTATGTGTCCCAACAATTTTCCTTCCTCTAACCCAAAAAGGCTTTTCTTAGGATTCAATAAAATCCTAAATTTCCTGCACTTCTCAAACACGCATCTGAGGTGTAGAAAGTGTTCCTCATCAGATTTGGAGTAGAAAGTCACATCATCCAGATAAATGACTATAAATCTCCCAGTTTCATCCACAAAAGCAATATCCATTTCTCTTTGGAAAGTGGCACTAACGTTCATCAAACCAAAAGTCATCTTCGCATACATGAAGGTTCCCCAAGGTGTAGTGAATGCAGTTTTCTCTTGATCTTCTGGGTGGACAAGGACTTGGTTGTAGCCCGAGAAACCATCTAGTAAGAAGATCCTACTGGCCCCAACCAACTTTTGTAAAATGTGGTCCATTTGGAATAGGGTAATTGTCTTTAAGAGAGACTTTGTTCAGATTTCTGAAATCTATGCAAAGTCTGATCTCACTAGTTTTCTTCCTGGTAGGAATTAGGTTAGAAACCCATTTGGAAAATCTCAAGGGGACTATGATTTTTGCATCATACATATTTTTTATTTATTTCTCTATCAGGGGAAGTAACTTAGGATTTATTCTCCTAAGTTTCTTCCTGAAAGGTTTGTGTTCTTCTTTTATGGGAATCCGATGCTGTATGATACTTGTGTCATAGGATTTTAAGTCCTCATAACCCCAGGAAAAAACATCCACATATTCCTTAAAAAGTTCAATGTATTTGCGTTTTTCTTAGGGGGTAGAGATTTAGAAAGTTTTATCATCTTGGGTTTTTCTCTTGTTCCTATATTTCACTCTTCGACCTCTTTACTACTAGATTCAATTTTCGGTTTTTTGGCTACATCATTAAAATCGAACAAGTCTTCTAGTGGAACTAGACCTCTAGGTAACAAATTATTTTTCAACTGTAGAATACCAGAATCTAAATCATTTTCATTCAATTCATATGCATCTACTTTACTTTCATTGAGCTCTTTGGAATCTATGTTATTTACACTACAACTTTCAGAAACAAATTTATTTACAATCTCATCATCATTTTCTAAATCTATGTTTGTACATTCAAAATCATTCTTACACTGTAGGAAGTATTCAATTTGATCATCATTTCCAAATACCTACCAGTATCTGATGTTGTCAGGAGAAGTTGGTCTGCACTTCACCTCCACTGTGTACTTGCGAGTGGGATGAAAAGGAATTTTACAAGTAGCTGCTGATGTAGCTAGCCCGTCTGCCAATATGTTTTGTCCTCTAGGCATTACTTGCAAGTTGATTTCAGTAAAGCATTGAAGAGAATCCAAAACAACATTCCTATAAGCCCTAAGTTTGGGGTGTTTAGCTGCATACTCACCTTTTATTTGCTTGATAATTAGTTCAGAATCACCCCTTACCATGATTTGTTTGGCACTAATTTTCTTTAGTAGTTTCAGGCTGAGCATCAGAGCCTCGTACTCAACTACATTGTTAGTGGATTGGAAATTCAATTTGTAAGAATGACTCTCGAAATACCTTGATCTGTGATTATGCAACCAAAATCCAGCTCCATCTCCTTCTTTACTCACAACACCATCGAAATCCATGCTCCAAAAATCTGCTGGGAGTTCCTCCCTCTCTACCGTTTCCACCTTTATTGCCTCAATGATTACTTTACTTTCTTTCGAATCATGTGTATCATCTTCCAGCTGAGCAATTTGTTCTTCCACATCACCATCATTGTATAGAATGAAAGATTCCAAATCAGAGTGTGTAGAGTATAATGGATATTTATGTGGATTTTCCTGACTACTGACCATATACTTCATTAAGGTTTCTCTATACAATCTCCTTTGCTGTCCGAATACCGGGATGGTGGCATAGGACATATCTAGCTGCAGGGTTCCTTTCAGCTTAGCTCCCCATGATATTGATAGTAGCATACTATATTTTGGGGGAATATCTAAAACTAATATATCCATTACCATACTCTTTGCTGGGATTTGAGCTAATGTAATGCATAAGTCTTTGATCAGGCCTATACATTTAACCTTGCTGGAGTCGAAATAATGCAAATATTTGTAGGTTCTAGTGACCTCGAGTCCCAACTTTTCCATCACGACTTTGGGAATTAGGTTGTGAGAGGCACCCAAATCCAACATAGCGTTGTGTAATATCAGATCGTGGATGTTTAGGATGATGTAAAAAGGGGTCATGACACCATTATTAGTTTGACCATCAACTTTAGGACCAAATAGGAACTCTGGTTGTTCATTAACAAGATTTACTGTGTCCGAGTGATTTACAAATACAACATTCAAAGCCTTAGTACCTATCTTGGGTTTGATGCTTAAAGCCTTAATCACCTGCGACTTGTAAGCATTCTTATTCATCAGTGTAGAGAGGGGAGTGGGAATCTTCAATTTAGCTAGTTCCCCTTCAAGGCCGAAAGTAGTGGAAGATTTGCTTAGGATTTGTACCTCTGGTTTATCTATCAGAGCTCTGTGACCAAGTCCCCTTGTTTGAATAGTTTATGAAACTTCAGTCTAATTTTCTCTTTGTAGTATTTTTTGAGTTTTTTGTGGATGAGGTTCAACATTGTTTCTCTCAGGGACTTTCTTGGGAGGGTTTTCTGAGGCTTTCTTAGGAGTGTTTTCTGAGGCTTTCTTGGTTTCAACAGCCTTCTTCAGAAAATTATCGTTTACCTTATTTCTCCTCAGGTTATACTGCCTGTGAACCTCCATTATAGCATTCTCAAAATCCTGCTGTTTTATTTCCTCATCTTCCTCATTGACCTCTATTTGTGAAAGGAGAAACATCTCGTGCTCTTCTTGGGTGAGGAAAATGGATTCATGATCATGATCATGATCACCCATGAGGTTTATATGAGTGTCATCAAACTCCTCAATTACCTCCTCCCCATCATCGATGTAATTATCCTGGAGGGGTGGTTTGATCTGCTGATCAGGCCCCCTATGCTCTCTTTGATATCTAGGATCTCTTTGCTTGATCTGGGGTGGATTTCTTCTGAAGTTTGGGTTTCGAATTTGAGGAGCGGTTTGGTTCTCCCTAGGCGAGTTTCTGTCAGTTACAATGAGTCTCTCCATCATTTTATCCATAGCTCTGGCTAGAGAATTTATTTTGGTTTCTGATGAGGAAGTAGAAGGTTCTTCTTTGATAGTGACCTACCTTTCTATTTTCTGCCTATCCCTTCTGGCCAAAATATTTTCTTCTACACTGACGACACTTTTTTGCATGTCTTCCAGAGTTGGAAAATTTCTCTCCCTTAGCTGATAAGACATGTCTTCGTCAAATCCATCGGGGAATTTTATCAATGCCAAACCTTGTGGTGGTTTGATATCAGCTAGAATTGCATTGTATAGATTGTTGAAATGAGTGCAATAATATTGCACTGTCTCTCCTTGGTTCTGTCTGATGTTCTCATATTCTGACAGGATCTGGAGAGGATTTTTCTTCACCTCCCACCTGTCATGGAAAGCTCGATGAAAAACAACAATGTCGGTTATGGTAACAACATGTAAGGCCTTGAACCAATTTTTAACATCTCTAGTCAAACTCTATGCAAACAGTCTCATCTGCACATCAAATTCATCCACTTCCTGCAAATCAAAATAATCATTCATTTTGTCAACATGTTGTTGTGCATTTAGAGAACTAGTACTATCAAACTGAGGGAGTCTATTTTGATAATCTTGAGGCATGGCATGTAAATGGGCAACCAACACCAATGGAGCATATCTTGCTACCATTATTGGTGGAGGAGGTTGAAAAACAACCTATGTGATAGGAGAGGAAGTGACTGAAACTATAGAAGATGAAGGGATGGGAGGAATGGAGTGACCTAGTTTAGGTTTAACAAAAACAACAACAATAGTCAAAGCAGGAAGTTCCACTGACTGCTGAAGGTGGAGTTTGTCTAAGGCTTGACCAAGATTCAAAACTAGGTCTTCAAGCTTATCAGATTTGGGGCGAAAATGTTGATCAACTTCAGCTTTGGGAGAGAGTATTTCAGGGGTCCTGGGATGAAAGATGGTTTGATCTAAAACTGTTTCACTGACAAAACTGTGAGATTTTGTCTTGAAAAGGCTTTGTTCAAAAGGTATATCAAACTTGAGATCTTGAAGAGAAACTAACTTCTCTGGGAGAGAAGGGGACCTTAGAAGTGGGATGTGACTCCCGTAAACCTCTGCAATGTTTTTCTTCCTGAGTAATTTTTTGAGATTGTCTATTACTATTACAGGTTCTGGGTCTGGATGAGATCTAGTGAAAACTCTTTTAGGAGCCATGATTTTGATGATGAATTATTTTATTTTATTTTTAGGAATATTTAACTAACATACACAAACTTTAACAACCTCTGAACCTTATCTCTATATGAATTTTAGGGTTTGTGATTAGTTCAGAAATAAAGTTTCCTTTATCTTAGGGGAAAGAAAACAAGGGATGGAAAGTCTATTCAACTTTCCTAGTATGGTCACCAATTATGTTATCACTCTATAAATTCCCATAGGTTGTTGGAAAGCAGAAGAAACTTATCAGAGGTAACCTTATCCAACCACTTCGAAACTGGGATCTAGCCCTGCCAGTTTCAGAGAGGGATCTCTCTGTAAGATTTAACTTTGTTTTAAAGTAAGATATTAGGCTAGTTAAAATATGTAGGACCGAGTTGTTTGTTTTTATAAAATGGATGAAAGGTTTTACGCATTCATTGGGCTATGGGGTCTATTTTATAAAGGTAGAGATTCAAGAATAGATATAAAGATTCTTTTCACAGGGCAGGATAATGTAACTATTGGATTCTTTAGAAATAAAATGATGGACAACAGAAAAAGGCGAGATTGATTAATTATAACCAAGAAGCATTTAAGAATTTATTGACTACAACATAAGAAGAAAAACACTTAGATCTTTAAAAGATAGGAACATAGTATGAAAAGGTAAATTATGCAACTTTAACTCCTTTTAAATGATCAGGTTAGAAAACAAGATGATAACTAAGAGATATACACATTCAACTTAGAATATAAAACTTCACCAACAGATGACACACAGGAATCCTCTGAAATGTCTCTTTATATTACTGGAAGATCTCTTGATAAAAAATATAGTGTTTACATCTTTCTAGGGCATAAAAATAAACCCTCACTACTTCTAATTTTGAAGTATTTATCACAAAAATTACAAACAACCCTGTCATTAACTAATCAAGACGTGGCAGATTCTAAATCTAACTAACTAGATAACACGATGCAAAAATGTAGGAACTGATGATGATCTATTGTATCTGTCATGCTGAGTTTGGGGAAGGTCGTTGGTGAGTCAGTCATGTGACATTGACTGCTCTGCATGCTGAGTTGGAATGTACAGCTCATCCCTCATTCGATCGAAGTGCACAACTCCTCCCATCTTTGTTGACTGGGAATGGTGACTTTGAGCAGTCTTCAGTAGATTTCTTCCATTTTTGTATATTTAGAAAAAGTAGGCTTGATGATGAAAATATATTTGATCTCGTGATGAATACTGAGGTCCGGCTGCACAGTCTCTAGGAACTCCTTGCCTATGATGCTACCCTGTATTCCAGAAAACTTAGAACTATCCTTGGCCACCGTGGCAATCTTCTTCTTGTAGTCAGGGAGGGTCATCAACTTGTCATTTAGAACCAATAAACCAGGAATTCCTTTCTTCTGTAAAACCTCGATCTTGCTGAAAAACCTTTGAACTCCAACCTCTATGTTCTGGGATTTCTCCTCCAGCTGTAACATCAATCCTCTTTTGGTCAAAACTCTTTTAACTTCGAGGACAATTTCCATTCTGTCTTCAAATTTTAGGTCTTCTAGCTCTTCCTTAGTCTTTGAATTCAAAAACTTAATGATTTCATTAGCTTCTGTGGGCATTTCACCCAACTCTCCTCTTATTGTTTTGATGGCCTGCCTACTCCTCAACACCAGTTCATGTTGCTCAAATATGATTTTCACCATGTGCCATATTTCGTTAATGAATTTGGAGATATCTGTCCAAATGTTCTCCTTAGCCTCTGCTAGTGTTTTACCTCCCACTGTCTGTTTCTGAAGCTGCTGCATTTCCTGCTGATATTTTTCGATGCTTGTCTCTCAATGTTGTAGCTTGTTTGGTAGGAATTCTTAAGCTCCTGGAGATACTCAACCTCTTTTTTTCAGTTTTTCGATCTCTATTCCTCACAGGGTCATCTCCTCCATTGATTTTTCTATATCTACAGTCTTTTCCAGAGTTGTCAGTGGGGTGGCTGATGGAAGCACACCTATAGTGGTTGTTGAGACAGTCACTATGCTAACTCTTGTGAGAGGAATTGAACTTAGTGGGATGAATTCCATCGGTGTTGTTTATTCTTTCTCCTTTACTAACCTCTCCAACTCTGCTTACATGTCCTTTATCTGTGCATTCTATTCCATGATTAATTTTAGCATTTCCTCCTTCTCCCCTTCTGTCTCAGCTATCTCTTTGGCCTGTGAATCCTCTGTAGCTGGCAATTTCAGTTGCTTCTTTAGAGATTCTATGTCAGCATTCTTTTTTTTAACCGATTCCTCAACTGCCTTCCCATTTGAAGGATCATACCCAATTTTGAGTACCAATTCTTCTAAGGATTTAACCCTATTCGCCTTTGCAAAAGAAGATATTTTATCTAGTTTTAATTGGGTCTGAACATTATTTAGAGAGACCTGTAATTTCGCAGTGGTAGAGGAAGCATGAGCCAATGTGGAGAAAACCATTGCTCAAATCTAGCTATGCAGATCCATCTGGTCACCTGGGTGGATTTGTTTGGCATCAAATTCAAAAGTCGACCTTTTGTAATCAACGACCTCCTTTGGATGGGGTACTTGTGCCTTCAAGAATGACATATGCATTCTCCCCTTCTCTGTATCAAAAGATGATAACAATCTGTGATGTGCTATGGATGTTTTCTTCCAAAACTGAGCATAAGTGCTGCTGATCAACATCTAATTCTTCTTCTTGATCATATCTTATTTCTAAAAAATACTCAGCTTTGTACTCCCTTGATTTGGCAGGTTGATTAGTGAGGTGTCAGTCTTCTTCTTAGATGAAGAAGTATACAAGATCTTCTGGTTGCATGAGACAAGAGGTGAATGATCCCCTTTTGTAACTGTAGTGGACTGGTTTCCCTTTTCACTAGTTGTGTCAGTTGTATGATTGGATTTTGGTATTTTGGTGTATACCTAGAAATCCTCAACTGAGATTTCTGTGGCTGAAGGGAAAGTATCCTTTCTGGGCCTTTTCTCCTTTGGTACCTGTGGAGTAGTAGTCTAAAAAATCATGGTCAAGGGAGACTGCTGTTCAGTATCCTCCAGGGTGTTCACTTCCCACTCTGTCTGGTTCACATATTTCTCAATTTCTGGTTTGAGTGTGTGAGCATATAGAGATATTTTGTTCTTAGATCTCATCTCTGCAATGATCCCACATGGATCATAGTGCCAAGTGAAACTGGCATTAAACTTCATGTCCTTCAATAATTTATCTACCTCTTCACCAACAGCTTGACTGTTGCAGATAAAAGGTCCTATCTTCCCTTTGATTCTCATTTGTTGTTTCTTCTTCAAAGATACAAAATGTATATCATACGAATTTATCATTTGTCTAATAAACTCTAGGAAAAATATCCTGACAGGAAAATATGTGGGCAATTTGTATGGAGCTAACTCACACCCATATACCCCGATTTTTGTGTGATTTTGATAGAGGTACCAATCTCCAGTCTTGGTGAGGTCTGAAAGGTGTAAAATTCTATGGACCTCCTCATTTATCCTCGACTTTGGTTTGCCACTGAGAATGCTCACCACTGTATGGTAAAAATGCTCAGTAAATTGTTTAAAATTGAATTCTATGGAGTTTCTTCTGAGCAGCGAAGTCCAAGAAGTCACCGCCTATGGTTTGCCATCCTGGTCCATTTTCTGCATAGGAAAAACAAGTTCGTCTTCTTGGAAGAAAGTGAACATGTGAGCCATTATTGAAGAATACTGAAACATTCCCTCGGTGGCGAATTTGAATAGCTGATCATGGATGTTCTCGGCCAGAAAGGTGTTGTAATCGAAATGGATAGCGACCTTTTCTTCGGTAGAGAAAATGGATAGGAAACCCAAGATGGGTTCATCCACCCATTCATATAAAAAATAACCGAGAAGACAACACAATGATGAAATAACTTGGTGGCCCTTTTATGAAAATATGGAAGAGTGGTAAGGGGGATTTTTCTTGGGGAATTGGGCATCCTGCGGGAGAAACAACTCGAAAATCTATGCTCTTCAGGGAAAAGACATACTCTAGTACATTTCTGTTAGAATTTCGATGGTGAGGGGAGTACGAGATTCGACTCTAGGTATTTGCATCATTTGATTGATGGCCTCAGGTGTGATGGAGAAAAGAGTTTCTCCAGAAGATGATACTATGTCTCTCTGGTTGGGGAGGTAATGAGCCTAAATTTTGAGGGAAAACTCAGGAAAATGTTGGACTTGGGGAAATAAATACAGAGGGGGATTTGACTCCCAGAGCCCAAACTCATCGCTTTGTTCTATGAAGGTATCTTTGAACCATGTCTACAATTCTACGAGGTCAAATTCACACCTGGTCTCTGTGATCAGATAATATTTATCATCTAATGGAATCCGATCGAGATTGACAGGAGGTGGGAGGAAAGGATTTTCCTCGACTACTGATTTTTTGGATTTTGGTGCCATTGATTTAATTGGTACTTGCACAGTGAAACAAACGTTAGTAGGTAATGGCTAGGAAAATGGTTGCAGAAGTGAAGAAAATGGATTTTCTGGTGTGCAGAGAGTATGAACAGTGGGAAAATGGAGAAAACGAGGCTTATTTTAAGTGAACGGGTATTTGTTGGGTGTGGAGGACAGGTCAGCAGGCTAACGAATACGTTAGCCTGTAATAAATGGCCAACGGATCAACTGAGGTATTAGGTGGTAGGTGAAGGACGGGTGAAGGGTATGCCAAGATGATGTGGAGGGTGATGATTGGAGGACATGTAAATGGGATGAGACACGTGACAGGTCACAGGGGTAAGGATACTCTGACAGAGTAATGAGACGGGACATATAAGATGAGATAGTGGGATGTGGAAACATGAGGTGGTGGCGGTATGAAATGGCCGGTATGTCGGTAAGTGGTTTAGAGTGGAGGGGATCCAATGCAATGGATGGATGACACATTGGGATGGGGCCTACCAGGGAAAAGATGCCTCATTCCGGACCCCCCCCACCGTTAAAAGCAGAACAATTGAGGGGGTTTGGAATCTCTTGTAGACCTTCCATCTGCGCACTGTCAAATCAACCATAGATCCATACACATTTTTTAACCATCATTTCGGATCCTCCCCACCACCCACTATTAAAGGCATAACAGTCCGGGGGGGGGTTCAAAATTTGCTCTGAGCCATTGATCTATACGCCAATAACTCAACCGTTGGTCTAAGCACATTCTTTACCTCTTCGCGTCGGACTTTCCCCCTCCCATTAAAAGTAGAAAGGTTGGTGGGGTTAAGGGTCAGATGTACACAGTTGATCTACGCACCGTTAGATCAACGGTTGCTTTCTGGGCACTCTTTACTCTCCGAGCGTGAATCAAAAATATGCAGCGAAACTTAGGACAATGCTCTTTTTGTGGGTTTTTTCTGCTTTCTCTTGCTTTCTGTCACCATGGGGTTAGGAATCATAACTTAACATTATCATCATGAAATTTCTTTGATCATCAAGCATGTTTATTGGAGGGATAACTAGCTGGCCTATGTCCTATCCAACCTAATTACACATTTATCTCAGATTAGACTATTGAGCTAAGAAATTACTCTACCCTAAGGCTATTTGATCAGGATTAGATAGTTTGATCAAATTCATTCACTAACTAACCTAACTACCTGGTTAAGTTTAAACAGTTCAACCAGGCTTATTCACTAAACCTATCAACATAAATTCAAAGGATTTGGACATGTTTGAGTTGTATGAACCAAGTCAGTATTATTGCATGGGGATTTTATCCATTTTCTTTTATTCCCTCTTTTATTCTCTTTCTTTTTCCTTCTTTTCTTTTGAAAATAATTTGCATGAATGAAATATTATTTGCAAGATAACATACATTAATAGTGAAAATTTTCCAGTCACCAGATAATCCTATAAATTATAGGGTTATAACGTACCCGACTACCCAAGTACTAGAGAGTATCTTCCCGAGTGCTATTCTTGGTGGCACTATAGAATTTAGGCTATCGATCAACTTATCTAAAGAGGGATTCAGGAAATCTAGGCTGATCCGTACATAGGTGCTGTTTGTTGCGATACCACTTGAAGGGGTACCAACAAGGGTTACAAGGGTGGCCAATAGATGTGTGCTTGAGAACCACTTGTATTTCCTGCGTGTATGAATCCCTCAACTACGAGTTTATGCACGTAACAATAGATCTCTGTGGCTTAAATACGCCAGAATATGTCTCTACCCTGAAAAAAATTTAACCCACAATTGTCTGCCAAGGAAAGTGCTCTGATACCACTTGTAATATTCCAGATATACAAAGTATGCAAAACATAAATAAAATTCTAGAAATGGCAGATGAACAACTATATAACTAGAATAACACCAGAATAATACTGAAATGATAATAGAATAACACTAGAAAGAGCACTTCGATTACTGAGAGCAATGTTCACGGGCCTCTTCAAGGGGGAAACCTCCAGTCGAGCATAGCTCTATTACAATAATATCCAAGCTAGGGTTCTCATACCATCGACTCCTATTTATACTAAATATGTCTATCAAGAGAACCATCTAGAGGAAGATCCTTCTAGAAGCAGAAGCTTCTATTAGGTCTTCTTACATTCGATTTATTCTACCTTATTGCAAGGCCTTATTAATATTGACCTTTATTACATCATAATACATTGTTCTACCTACATAAGGGGTTAGGTCCCTAACATTGCACCCCATTACCTACTTTAGGAGGTCAGATTAACTAGACACTAACATTGTGAAGGCAATATGGAAAGAGGTTGTAAAGATTTTATAATAACATTCAAGGGAGAAAGAGACTTACCCCATGGTTTATGATCTTAGAACTAAATGCTATATTGCACAAAAGGCCATTGAGGAGGACATATCTCTATAAGGGTAGATTGTTCTTTTCTCATCAAGAATGAGTAAAATTCTAAAGTCCTTACTATTCAAAGCAAAACCCCCTACTACTAAACAAAGTCCCCAACATCAAAGATAGAGTATCCAACAATAAAACAAGAATCATCTATAGAAACAACAAAAACAAAAATAAAGTCATTAGTAGCTAAATACCAAAATTAGAGTCATAAGTAGCAATGGTACTCAAGATAGAATTAGCAACAACACAAATTGAAGTAGAATTGGTAGTAGTAGAAAAAGAGTTAGAATTAGCAACAATAAAAATTGAAGTAGAATCAACAACAATGATACAAAGGACCAGGAGAAGGATGACAAAGCTGCTAACTAATCATTAGTCAATAAACAACCTTGACTTTCATTCTCTTTTTTCTTTTTCTTTTTGTATGAGATCGTGCAAACCTCTAAGTCGAGGGGTGTGATCAACTCATGTATCAACCCATTATATTCATTTTTTTATAACTAATTACCCCCATAACCTTGCATTTCATCCATTATTCAACATGTTATCTACTCAACTAACCAAATTTGTATCCAATGACAATGTTCTAATTAATAGTTAGAAATGGTTTATTTTGGTTTCATTTTATGAGATTGTTATGTGAGAATGCTTGAGTTTTCCTATTATTGACGAGTATTATTTGCTCGACAATGATTTTATTTTCATATCTTAAACACCCATGGTTGTGGAAAACGTTATTTTTTTTTTTTTTCAACATTGGTTTTGCCTTTGACGCCTATCCCAACTACAACTGGGAGAAAGAAAATTGGTTACCAGTTTCCTTCCAAGTTTTCAGCCAACATGTACCCACTAATGTTATGATGAAGGCAATTCTTCGTTGACAGAGGATTAGGGCATCAATTGGATTTCCCTAGCAACCAAAACAAGGAAACAATTGGAGATGTAGATGCATGATCCACAATGATCCAACCTTAAAAGGGAGGAGATGGTCACACATTCCATAGCAACCCATTTAGCACAACAGACTAGGGAGAAGAGTGGCACCATGGACTCTCTAGCAGACCACTTGTTTCAACTTGAGAACGAAGGAGATGGATGCACACTCTATAACAACCCGTTTAATGCAACATACCAAGAGGAAGAGTGGTTCCATAGACTCTCTATAAAATCACTTGTTTTTGCACCAAGGAAGGATCGAGCACCTCCAGATCCCATTCCTCAACAAGTCGAATTAACTAATGATGAGGAAAATGGTGAATCCAGGGGTAATATTGTAGTGCACATCTTGGAATTCCTTAGTAGGATTCCAAGTCTCTCTTAGTATAAATATGTTCATTTGCAACTCAGTTAGGGTGGACAGTCATAGGTTTTGAAGCTTACTTATAACTAGGGTTAGAGAGCTACATATTAGAGTTTGTAATCTTTAGGTTTTGATGAAATAAAACAATACCATTCTTCTAAGTTAATTCAAGTTATAGATAAATGGTTTATGAATCCTCTTTAGGTAGGGCCTACTTGGAGAGGTTATTGGTTAATGAACCTTCATATTTATTTTGCATTGCATGTGTAATTTATGGTGTGGATGCTTTCATTTTTGTATATATAATATTTCTATTAATGTGATTGATTACTTTTCTAGCATATTGTGAACCTATTGTTGGTAGGGGATTTATTGTTGTGATTCAATATGCTATAGAATAACTTTATTTTCCAGCATTGAATTTATCTTTTAGTATCTAGTTCCTCTCTATAGCATTGAATATTTTACATTTCACTTTGCTTTTGGCAATGTTCTTTAATTCTAAGGTAATTGTAGGGTTCTATAGCACCAACCAGTAAGCCATAAAACGTTCTATGCCTGGAAGACTCTGCTACATAGTTCTAGCTCTCTATTGTAGATAGCTGCACACAACTCATATAGTTTTTATTGTTTGAAAGGAACATATTACAAATCTCAATTCATAGCTCTTATTTACATTTAAAGATTTCATAAACTTTGCATAGTACTTCACAAGTCAATGATTCCCTTGGTTGATAATTTAAGTGTGATCACCTGAGGTTTAGTAGCCTTTATTGTTGTAATCCCTGAGCTCACCAATAGTATCTAAATTGAGGATTTGATCTTGAGAATTCCTACTTGTTATTCACAACTCTTAACCACTCAATCTAGCCCATTGAGCTAGCTTCCATTTGTTGTACTTGCAAACATACAAATTAAGGATAACTACTTTTTTATTGATTCATGAAATCCATATGCCTTTACTAATTTACTCACCTGGAAATATTCTATTGCTTCTCAGTATTCAGACATTACTTCAAATTCTTGTCTCACATAAAAGTTTATCAAACCACATTTGGCTTCATTGCATACTTAAATTCTCTTGATTTACAAAATTGGGTTTAGTTGTATAAGTTATATGTTGTACCAATTTTAAAATAGTTGTAAACTAATAACAATGTTTAACTTAAAAATTGATTAACGAATCATAGTTAGTGAAACATGTACTCACAACCTCTATCCAATCCAATGTTAATAAGAGAAATTGATGTCTCCTCTCAAAACTTAATTAACTGTGAAACACACATAGTTGATTGAAAATTATAATAAACATTAAGTTCACTAGCTTGAAAATTGGGCATATATTAGTCACATATTTTGAAAACAACCTTTATTTGCCTTATTGTCCAACCATTAATAAGAGAAATTGATGTCTCCTCTCAAAACTCAATTATTTGTGAAACATACATAGTTTATTGAAAATTATAATAAACATTGAGTGCATTGGTTTATAAATTGGGCATGTATTAGTCACATATTTTGCAAACAACCTCTATTTTCCTTATTGTCCAACCATTTTCTCACAATATGAGACTTGTGCCAAATGATCACATGAATAAACATTTCAATGTCCACCTATTTTTACAATATATATATAAAATATTGCATCACCTATCAAAAAGACATATTTATGCATTTTGGTGATCCTTTTGGTGAAAGTAGCACAAATGCATAACACTGACACATTAATGTTGGATTATCATATATGAGAACCAATATAACAAACACAACTTTTTTAACAGTTCTCTGAAATGGAGCTCCATACCTATACCAATGCATTGGTGCAAAAAATCTATTCACGATACATCATGAAACACAAAAATGTTTTATAATAAAATATGATAACGAATAAAAAAGGGCCAATATTTATGGGGCCTTGTAGCACTGATGGGACATTAACATCCTCATAATTATTTAAATTCCTATTCATGCCATACAAATAGTAAAAACTAAACTACAGGTCAAGCATAAGAGTTCCCAAGGATGTAATCTTGGATGTGGGTGGCCTTGAAATCATGTATGCCAACTTATTAATGTTTCCCTTCTTATATTTCATGACAAGATGAAACTGCTACAAAAAACCCGTCCACTTGTATTGTCTAGTTTGTTGAAGCTTACTTTGGGCCTACAAATACTGTAGTGGCTGGTGATCAGTGTGGATAATGGTTTCCTTGCAAGAATGTGGAAGAAGGAACCTTAGAGCAAGATGAGAAAACAATATATATTTTGAATTCTCCATAGTAGGAGGAACCCATTACTCCTTAAGGTATAATTGAGGAAAATAAATTTCTCAGTAGCCATCTCATTGAGTAGACATCAGTAAAGGGAATCACTAGCAGCCATGTTATTGAACCAACACATAGAAATATAAAAAGGTATAGTTAAAGCAGACTACACAAAAGAGTTCTAGTGCCTATTGCTACCGTAAAATCAGTTGAAGTCCTTATGATATAGTTGCAAATTGTTCAAGATGATGAAACTAAATGGAAGCATGAAGCTGAAGCAAGGGTTGAGGATGCCATTTCTATCCTTGAGAACTACGAGGTATTTTCTCAATTGGAAGAGAGATTTGTATTAACCTCAAATGAATTTAATGAAAAATTAGAAATCCTCAATAATGAGAACATTAAATTGAAAGAAAACTTTCTAAAACAAGTGCAAACGACTACAAATAAGGATGAGGAAATTGTTAGATTGATAGAAGTGTGTGAAGAAATCAATGAACATGCCAATGAAATGCTAGCTTGTAGACCGCCTACAATGGTATATGCATAGTATTTAAAAGAAGATTGGCACAAGATCCAAATTGAATGTTGTGTTTCACAAATCAAAAAATAATTCCAAAACCATCGGAAATTATTTCAGTTATACTTTAACATTACACCAAGGAGGCGAAATCTCATATGCGAGCTTTATTTGAAAAACTATGTTCTATAGTAGAGGCTGAGATGGTTTCCAAATCCTTATGTTAGAGACATGTACATGAAAGAATTTATGTCTAGTCCATAGAATGAAGAACATGATGTTTACAACAAAAATATTGATGAAGTTGAGGAAATGGAGGTAGAAATCAAGTAAGAGAAGGGGATAGACCTAGTGAAGTATGGAAAATCACATCCAAATAATATTATATCAACTTGCCCATCCAATGTTGGAGAAGAGATAGTTGGAAGTTGCAACAAAATGTAGTATACTTATCATAATTTCCATAGAAGAGGTATTGAGGCATGCATAAGATGAGAAACAGTGACAGAGGAACTACAATAGAGAGAACCACACTCATTGCCAGGATATAATGTATTTATGTTTCCTTGCAAGAATGTGCAAGAGAATCTATTTATGTTCATTTGTTTGAAATGATATTAATTATTTGGCACATGCATATACCTAAGTTTGATATATTTAACATTGACTTTTGTAGGATATTGATTCAAACTTGAGTCCACCTACTCCCAGATCCAGATTATTTTCGAAACGAAATGAAAGGAGAGAAAATACAATGAAATACTCATGAAAATTTCCAGAAATAGAGAAATACAACAATACTTGATTTTTATTAATGAAATAATTGTAAAGAGATTGTAAAAATATAGAGTGCAAGACTCGCTAGAATGGTCGCATCTTTATCTTGGAGAAGAGATGTGATGGCTACGCTCATTCGCAAGAAGATGATTACAATGAGGCTCTAAAGGCCTTTTTATGATAAACATGAATGCCAACACCCTGGACATCCAAAAGAACAACCCTAGGAGATGAAATACCAAAAGTCACGTGGGCCCCGTTTGGGTAAGTTAGTACATTAACTTCCCTGGGTAGTAACTTTTGCATATAATCTCTGTTTTAGGCACGTGATAGCCTATTGGAAAGATCTTTTCGAGAACTACGCATTATGCTATCAAACTATGACTTCATCTACAATTTGACTATGGCATGCCAAAAAAACACTATTTAGGGCCCCAAAATGGCCCTGGAAGTATAGAAAGATGTGCTGACATTAAAACAAACAATATAAGCCAGTTGGATTGGGTGGGAGGCCACCAGTATCCACTTGGAAGATGTGTAGGGCTTCAGACAACCTCAAAAGTGTAGAAACCACAATTACAAAGAAGTAAAGAAGAACATGTCGAACTAAAAACTGATAAGAGGAGCCAGTTGGAAGAGGTGGGTGGCCACCAATATCCACCTGGATTAGTCCTCCCCCCTTAGGAAGCAATGGTATCCATTGCGTTGAGTTCCCAGGGAAGAGGGGAAATCATTTTCTGAATCTGAATCTTGGTGAGCTGCATGCTTTTTTGGAGAAGTTGTGCTACTTGGTCTATGGAATACTTCCACAAACCTATTGCTAGCGAGGTTAAATATGTTCCACCAACCTGTTGTCTCTAGGTTTGACGAGGAATTGTTTAGGAACCATTTTAGGTGAAGAAACAATATATTTTTTCTCTTCGAAAATTTGTTTTTGCTAGATAGAAGGTGTTGATGCTGCAGTGGTTGTAGTGGTCTTCTATGCATCCTTTGAATAGAATGTGAAGAGGATGGATCTTGCATTATGAGAGATTACATTGCAACACTGTTTTGGTGGAGTAGTATTTAGAACTACCTATGGTATCCTACAAATTTGATCTCCTAGAGTAATAATGACACTACGGGGTCTAGACTCATAGACAACATGAAATCTCCACATATATGGTTGGCCTAAACAACATCACAGACATCAAGAGGGGAAACATCACACACTACCTCATCCTTGAAGGGCTAGATGCCATATGATAAGCGACATTGCTAGATGACACAAAGATATCGTCCATGGTGAATCCACCTGATGTTGTATGGCTGTGTGTGTGGTATTGTCGAAAACCCCAAATGTTTGATGACCTTAGCTGAGATGTGGTTATTTTGGATTTTTTTATCAACAATGAAATGCAATGGGGTTCCCTTCACCCACATCTGTGAATGGAAGAGGTGATCCCCCTCTTCAGGATCTACTGGTTTTTCTGGTTGAATTGTTTTGGTCATGACAATAATAGTGGGGTCTATGTCGATGATTTGTCTGTTTTCAAGATTTTCTGGATCTGATTCTGAATCAAGGTTCGGCTCCATGTCTTTGACCTTGGCCACCAATGACTGTTTCGAGCGACATTCATCGGTGTTTTTCTAGGGGATTTTGTGGAAGTCACACCACGTCCCTATGTCATTCTTCATCTTTCCTTTACCCTTCTTGTCTTGTGTCTTGGAATTCTTGTCTATAGGCTGTTGGTTAGGGCCATATTTACCATGCTTTGGTTGTTACATATTTACAGACTCAAATTCCCATTTGTTCTGGTGCCTAAATTTCTGCTCGATTTTGATAGTGCATCGATAGAGAACTCCCAATGATGAGATTTTTAGGAAATCCATTTCGGTTTGGATGTGCCTATGTAGTTCCCCACGGTATTTCAGAACCAAATGTTACTTGGAGACTTTGATACCCAACTTGGTGCACAAGGTATGGAAAGTATTTGTGAACTCCAACACTGTTTGGCTCTTCTCTTTCCGTAGTGTGGTCCATCTCATGTGCTAGTCTTCATAGTTTTCAACATGATAGTACTGTTCTTTGACCGTATCCACAAAACAATCCCAAGTTGGATCGACCCCATATATTCCAGATTCCTCTATGAAACTTGTTGGACACACCTACCAAACTTAGAGGGGGGGTGAATGAGTGTGGGCCTCTTTTTCCCAAAAGTTCCCTCTTACACAAAACTCATTAGTTAGCATTCAACATTTTACTCATTACTCATTGTTGTCATTTATAACCAGTTAGATGTGAACACATATCAACAACATATATCAACAATATATCATCAACAAGTCATCACCACAAGGAACACAAATAACACAAGATGTATGTACAATTTTCTTTTTATTACGGACTAGAATCCTTGGGGTTTTTCAACAACAACTGAATAGAGTACAACTCTACAAGAGCACCAGCTATATCATGCAAGAATATACTTACACACTCAGCACCAACTAAGATGAGGCAACAATCCTCAATAGATATCAATCTGCAATAGGTACATGACCTGTCAGTAGTGCAACCCGCGTGTGTACGCGCTCTGGCTCACTACAGCCCGCGTATGTACCTGACCAGTGTATACAACAACCTGCCTATCACTTTTGAGCTCTTAGGGTTTTATCTTCAAGACCAACTTAGATCCTCTGCAACCAATTTATCATTCTCTTCTGTCTCTAACTATCCAAACTGACCACCATCCAGTCACAACACATCCAAGCTCTCTAATATCTTACTCATGCTCCACAACCAATCAATATGAATGTTAAATCAATCATGTATAAACAACTAGTATACCATAGCAATCATATCACAACTGAATCATAAGATTGCTGCTCACTCCATCAACCACATCATAGAAACCATACCAAAAATTCCCTAAGCATTCACAACACAACAAGCAATAGTATCCATCAAGACAATAATGTAACCATACCAGAGTCTCAGTGACAGATCTGAGCCCATAGAATGTAGATCTGGAACCAGCCACAATATTCAACATCTAGTCATCAGCTCAAACACAAGTCTCCATGATTTATCCACTGTACGTGCCTTGTCCTCTTACAACCTGCGTATGTATGGGCTCTAGCCCATTACAACCCGCGTACACCTCATAAACTAGGGTTTCTGAAGCTCCGAGACTTTTGTCATCAAGATCTCCTAAATTTATGAAAATTTGATGCATCCATGAGACCCTCCTCACGCTCTCTTTCTCAGAATAGATCTTCAATCATGCTAAAAATATCCACACCAAAGATGCTCTCACAAGAATCTCTCCATCAATACTCCAAAATATATTCTCACAAGAAGCTCTCCATTGATCCACACAAAAAGGATGAATTGCAAGAGTCCATAGCTATCTTATTTATACTTTCACCCTCTAGGTCACTTAACCCATTTCTAGGTCACTTAACCTATTTTCCTTATTTTAGGGTTAACCACTTTCCATAAATAGAAAGTTCTCCAATACTTTATCATTTAAATATTCCTTCTTGATTTTTTCACCTTACTTTATCATTTAAATAATCTTTCTTGATTTTGTCACTTCTCTTGATTAATTAAATAATCCACCTTGACTTTGTCACTTTACTTTATCATTTAAATAATGATTTCTTATTTTAGGTCACTTTGACTTCTTTGACCTTGGGGGATTCAAGACTTCATATGGGGGTCCTCCAACTTTGTAAGGCCATAAATCTCAAACCGTGAGGAGTTATGTGACATTCCACATACCATCGAAAATGGAATGACAAGTACTATCCATCTAGGATAGTTTCACCAACAACTTCATTGATATTCATCTCATTATTCCACATACAAGCATGGGTCCTCCAACCATTCTTCTAGGATAACTCAATCCGCAAAGCGTCTTCCCGTGAGGGATTTCACCATAAGGGGACCAATTTGGAGTTCATCCATTTGTGCACCTTATCAATCATGATAAGACAATAATGAGTCATCTATAAAAATTTTCAACAATGCATCATATACCAATGAAACCACATTGATCCATATTCATCATGTATCAATGACAACTCATTGATCCATCTTCATCTATGCATTATTATCAAGGACAATGCCTATTATATTACATCAATCATCAGTCAATCAATCCTTTGACATCAATCAATCAATCAAACCATTGACATCAATGACAACATGATCCAACAAAACTTTGTTGCCAGTAAGTTTCCCTCCAATGTTTGACATGGGGGAGAGCCTTGAGGAGTGCGAAGGTGATCTTTTCCCTGTTGGAAATTTTTTGAATAGAGAAATAACCTTCTAATAGATTTAACTATTTTTGTAGGGCATCCACATCTATCTGACCTTCAAATATGGGAATATCAAAATTAACTTGTACCTTGAAGAGATAGGTTCTTCAAAAATGGTTGCTTGATGAAGATGCTCCAGTTTCTATCATCAGGCATTGAAGGATGTGTGAAAAATTCCTCATCATTTCATTCCTCTGTCACGTGAGATCTTTCTCAAGCGACAAGTTAATAGAATATTCTACTCCATTTTTTTTTATTTTCTACCACCATCAAGGGTTTCTTGGGTGTGTGAGAGTGATTGTCCTCAAGACAGACAAGCTCGAGACCCAACTGTCTATATTCAGACCTCATCAAGGACATGCACTGAAAAATGATCAAGAGCAACCTGTTCTGATGCCACTGATACAGATTATTTTCAGAACGAAATGAAAGAAGAGAAATTACAATGAAATACTCATGAAAATTGCCAGAAACAGAGAAATACAACAATACTTGATTTCTATTAGTGAAAGAATTGTAAAGAGACTGTAAAAATATAGAGTGCAAGACTCTCTAGAATGGTGGCAGCTTTATCTCTAAGAAGATATGTGACATCTATGTTCATTTGCAAGAAGATGATTAATATGAGGCTCTAAAGTCATTTTTATGATAAACGTGAATGTCAAAACCCTAGACATCCAAAAGCCTAACCCTAGGAGATGAAATGCCAAAAGTCATGTGGGACCCGTTTGGGTAAGTTAGTACATTAACTTCCTGGGGTCGTAAATTTAGCATATGATCTCCATTTTAGGCGTGTGATAGCCTGTTGGAAAGGTCTTTTCGAGAGATACACGTTATGCCATCAAAATATAACTTTGTCTATAGTTTGACTATGGCATGCCAAAAAACACTGTTTAGGGCCCCAAAATGACCCTGGAAGTACAGAAATATGTGATGACATGAAAACATATAAAATAAGCCAGTTGTATTAGGTGGGAGGACACCAGTATCCACCTGGAAGATGTGTAGGGATTCAAACAGCCTCAGAAGTGTAGAAACCACAATTACAAAGAAGTACAAAAGAATGTGCTGAACTAAAAACTGACAAGAAAAGCTAGTTGGAAGAGGTGGGTGGCCACCAATATCCACCTGGATCACTCCCCCATACCTTGAATTCTACCAAGTTTTCCCTTACCTGTTATAATGAGTCTCACATATATTTCAATTTCATTTCTTTGTTGTGATATTAATTACTTTGGCACATGCATATACCTAAATTTGATATCTTTTATATTGACTTTTGCAAGATCTTTGATATGAAATTGATTTGAGATTTATGGGATGTTAATTCACTTACAAAAAAGTGTTGCAGAATTAAATATAGAATAAAATATCACATGATGTTAGTAAACAAATTTGGATCTCTATTTTACCTTGCTAATTGTGGCATGGAATCATCAAGCCACCATTCTAGGTTATATGTGGTTCGATATGCAATGGATCTATATTATGACACTCTATTAGTGTAAAATTGTTCAATATGTAAAGGGTTGAATATGAACCCTTGACCCATGACACTATATCCCATTATATCAATGACAAACTACTCTAAGTGGATGACCTCATACCTCCCATTATTGTTAAAGATCCAAAATTTGCCACAGAAATAACATGCAAGAATCACTCCTTATGCTTAACTTTGGTAAAGATGAAATCCAATCACATGGATTTTCTTCTAAATTGTTTATTGCACTCCCTTAGCTGAGTCAATTGAGAGTTACATTGATCTAGGGAACAAGAATAACAATACTACCCCAAGCTAGATTTTTATTAGGAGATACAAACACATAGATGCTATAAGAAGAAGGTTGTCCAAGTATAAACCAAGGTTGCTTAGTCTGTTGGAAGGAAATGAATAATTATCACCTCCTCTTAAGTCAGAAAATTAACATCAAACTTCATATAATTGTGTTATGTATGATGTCTAGCCATCATCCATCCCCATGGAAAATCTAAGGAAAACATTCACTTATTGTGGCATTAATTTCCAAGTCTAGAATAGAGTTTGCGTGCATTTAGTTATTTATTCATTCTCATGTGTTTGTGCCTCTGAAACATTTAGTTTCATGGATGCCATTCTATGATCCTCAATATAGTGAATATGATTACTTGAATATTTCTAAATACAAGAATAACATTTCTATTTATAATATTGTTGATGGGGCGAAATTTGCCTTCAATGGTAAGGGGTACTCCTCGGTACATATTCCCAATTACACTATGCATCGTTTGGTTTAGGAGACCCATCCATATTCTGGTCCGACTTACATTACTGGTTTTGAGGGTGATTGGATGGTTTGTGGATGGAGTGGCAATGCAAATTCAATATAACTAAATGTAGAAATAAATATAATCTAACCTATCCTAGATAGGAGCATCTACAATAACCAAATGAGTAGCTATAAATGAAACCAATCCCTACAAATAACTTCCTTCAGATAGCTGTTAAGAAGCATAAAGGTTAGCCAACACATGAATGTATGCACATAACCAGATTAGTCTAAATCATGTGATTACATACATAAGCAACTCCTCATCTCAAGGAAAAAAAAAAAGAAAGATTAAACAAAGCTATACCAATATTTCCAATTGCAAAAGAATAGTCTATAAAAGAAAAAATCTTACAACACATGTAAAAAATACATAGTTAGATGAAAATAGTTCACAACAACCACCATCTACAAGAGTTCTTCTCTCCAAAAAAATTTGGCCTTGAGGGCTTCTCAGTATTAATTCACAAAACAATTTGTCAATGTACAATGTGTAAAGAGCCCTTACAAAATGGGATTCTTATTTTCTTTATAGATATTTTAGTAACTGCTTAAATTGTCTTCTTGAATTTAGCAAGAAGCAGTTACAAAAACCCTTCATCTTCCCCTTGTGAATCATTGCTGACAGGTGTTGAAATAAGGACAAAGCTGAAAATGGTTGGAAAAAGAAAAAGTAGGAAAAAGTTGTGAGCGAATTCAGAATTTCTACTTTGTCTTATTCAGGCTTTCTTGTCCTTAATGTATGCTTCCCAAACTTCGTATTGGTCATTGAGTGATATGATCCTGCAGTACAAAAATTCCTTGAGGACAACTTCTTGGGAGGATAAATTGTTGGTGAGAGTTTTCATGTCCCTCGCCATTGTGGCCATGAATGCTTGGATCATCGTTTGAACTTTCGCTAGTTGGATAAGGTGTTCCTCCATCAATTCGATTGTCACCTTCGTAGTTGCTTCAATTTTCTTATGTCTCTGATTTATGTATTGTTGGATTTTTTCTAGTAGTTTCTCCATTGCAATGTTTTTGTAAAGATCCTATATGGGAGGAAGGCGACCCTTATGTGCTAAGACTTGTGTGACTTTGTGGTGTTGTGCAAAAATTGCAAGTGAACTTGTCGTTTCCTTTTCTTCTCTCTTCCCCATTTGTTGGAATTGATCAAGGGAAGCGTAATTTATTCTTCACTATGCTTATGAGGGGTGAGGAAGATCGACTGGAGCATCCATATTTTAGGTGATCCATCTTTCTATGTCATTCAAGCCTTCTCGGATTGTGACGAACTGGACATTCTTGGTTTTCACATGGCTATGCTGGTCCATTATACTAACTACCAGTTGTTGGAAGACATGAATATGGGCATAAATATTTGTAATAGCCTCCTCAATCTCTATCCTGACCTTTTCAACACATGCTTTGAACTATTTTAAACTACCCTCATATTTCTTCACATGCCTAAGATGTTCTTCCAATTCTTCGATCCTAGCACCCTTATCCTCATTTTTGTGAAACAAATTCTTAAGGTTCCACTCTGTTGTTGTGGTGAAGGAAATAACAATAGAGGATATGGAAAGTGGGTCTTTACTCAAGTCCTCTACCACTATATTCTTTGTAAGGACCAATAATGGATTTCCCCTAGTGACTGGAAGCTTCCTGATTTTCCATTCTACAATTCTACCAGTGGCTTTATCAAATTTGAACTTTGTGAAGTTCACCACTTTGTTGGGATTATAAGGAATATGAAGATGTCTATTGATAAATTTTGTCAATGTATCTAGGATGTCAGTGTCCATAGGCCATAAATCATTGTTTAGAACCTCTTCATCCTTTTTCCATTGCTCTTCGTTGGCTGCCTTAGCTGCAAATTCATTTGCTTCCCTTTGTTCTACTGTCATTGCTTCTACAACTACCTTTTCAGCTGTTGATGCTTCTTTCTCAGATTCTACCTTTGCTTATGCTTCCGCTGTTGCATCTACTTTTTCTCTTTCCTTGGACTCCTCAATATTTATTTTATTTTCAGTAGTGTCCTCTTTCTTTTTCTGGACCTTTTATTTATTTCTTATTTTCTTGTCTGCCAATGTTTCTTCTTCCTCTGCCAACTTAGAATGTGTAGACATTGTTGCGACAATTTATTTTTTTGTTTCCTCCTCCTCATCTCTTTTTCATTCTTCTTCATGGGATTTCTCTTTATCAGTGATTATGCCCAATGGTTTTCCCTGCCTCTTAATAGTAACTTCATCATATGTTCATGAATTGTAGTGAAATTATTCATCCTCCCATGTGGATGAAGTGTATTCCCATGGGTGTTTGTACTTACTACAATGTTCCTTCACTATGTTAAGCCCTAATATTGGCTCATTACCCCTTTATTGGGGCATATTATATTAGTAATGTTATTTTATTTATGTCGGCTTTAGGCCATTAGTTGTAATTGTACCTCCTAGTCTCCTATATATACCAAGGAGTCATTTTCATTTTGAATCATCTTGTACTTGAACATTTAAGTGGGGTACAAGGAGGTTTCCCCCTCGAAGAGGCTTATTATCTGAAATTATCTCTTTTTAAAGGCGTTGAGTACTTTTTCTAAGGTTTTTGTATGCTATATTGTTATTTGGTTCTTAACATATGGTATCAGAGCTCAAGTTCTTGGGGTTTCACTGCTACATCTGAGACACCTTGGAATTTTTTCTATAACTTTTTTTCTACAATGTTTCAGAAGGAATGGATTGGATGATATTTATTATATAGATCAAGGTACGTTGCATTCAAAATTCATCTCCTAAGGCCTTATAATTTTGGAGATAAATCCTGTACAAGATAGGGTTCTGGAATCATTCTGAAATGAGTCATGACAAAATTTTTGCTATAAAAACTTTTCTGTAATGTTTTAGACCCTAAAACCTGGAGGATATTTATATAAATTAGTAAGGTATTTGTGGTAAAATTTTTAGCTTCTGGGTCATCTTAAATTTGTAGATACACCTTGTGTAAGATAGGGTATCTGACTAGTCCTATTGACTAGTCTCAAGAAGGTGTTCCAGGTAAAACAATCATAAATTATTCCTAGAGTATCCAAATTGAGTGGGACTAGTTTCATTGGATCGTGGACAGTCTGTAGTATTTCTGGTGTGAGTTTCATAATTTTATATCAATTATTTTGTGCGGGGCACGCTATACAAGTGAGATCTCCTAGAAATTCCAAAAATTGGTAAGTTGTGGGAAAGTTACTGTAAATTCCACTTGGAACATCCAATTTTGATCAGACCTATGGAATTACAGAGAAGAAATATCAAAGAACTACATAAAAGAAAGTTTCATACCCAGAAGGGCCAAAACGTGGGAGATACAACATAAGACATATTGTCTAGTAGAACCACCTCAAAATCAAGGTTCAAAAGTGATACTTGGCCAACATGCCACCCAAAAAGGGAACTTATACACCAAATAAGCCTCTAGAAAATCCTACTTGGACTCTTGATGAAGGTGAAGAAATGCGTAGGGACATAAATGATTTACAAAAGAAGATAGTAACAAAAGATGAACTACAAGAGATGATGGAGGGTTTAAAAGGGGAGATCATGGAAGTATTGAAAAATTTCATAACAGAGAAGACACCTGAAAGTGAAAATGAATCCCATGAAATTCATGATGAGGACACAAGGAAGGTGATTTAAGAATGGAGAAACTTCGACTTTGGTTTGAAGACCAACCACGTTCCTAAGATTGATATGAGGAAGTTTGATGACAAGAACCCAATCACATGGATACTTCAGATGGAGCAAATCTTTGATCTCTTTAATGTGCCACATACAAAAAAGGTACGGATTACTTCTTTATATTTAGAACCTAATCAATTTGTATGGTATCGATGGATTTGTTCTCGCAAATCACTCATCACTTGGAAAATTTTCACGGAAGAAATGATAACACACTATGAGGATACAAGGAGCAATACCTTCTTTAACCAATTGATAAATCTCAAGCAAAAGGGTTCAGTTACCGAGCACATTGAGAACTTCCAAAGATTGAATACAAAGGTAACCAATATTCTAGATGAGCACTTGATTGATGTATTCATAGGAACTTTAAAGGATAACATTCAACATGAGGTTCGCCTTTGGGAACCCAAATCATTGGAGAATGCATTTAAGGTGGGAAGAAATGTTGAAAGTAAAAATATGGCTATGGCTACTAGAAGGACCAATCCTAACATCTATAGAGAGAACAATGCTCCTTCTTCTAAAACACCTCAACCTACAAGGTTGACACCTCAACAATTGGAGGAAAGAAAGAAAAAGGTTTATTCTTTAATTGTGACAACAAGTACAGTAAGGGACATAAGTGCGGTGGGAATAAATTAATCTACATAGATTGTGAAGAGGAAGAAGAACAAGAACAAGAACCATCTCAAGATGAAAACGTAGAAGCAATTTTGTCTAAAGAGTTGACTCCCATGATATTGTGTAATACATTGGTTGGAATTAGCATTCCTCAAACCCTCAAGATCGAAGGATACATTAAAAAGAAAAAGGTAATAGTCCTAATTGATTCTGGTAGTACTCATAATTTCATTCACTATAAATTAGACAAAGATCTCAATTGCTTTGTATATCCAGTGCCAGAGTTTCAAATAATGATTGCAGTTGGAGGAACTATCAATTGCTCAGGAAAATGAAATAAGATCAATCTTACTATGGAGGAATATGTAATGAATAGTCCAATTATTTCTATACCCATGGGTGGTGCAAATGTTGTACTAGGAATCCAATGGTTACAATCATTAGGAACATTGGATTTTAATTTTCAAGAAATTTTCACGAAATTTTCATTGGAAGGAAAATAAATTGAGTTAAGAGGTATCACAAGGAAACCTGGTAAGGTGATAATCTCTAACGCCATGGAAAAGTTATTGAAAAAGGGGCATGAAGGAGTTATTGCACAACTATTATCACTAGATGTTCAAACATCTAATCCATCTATTCCTGAAGACCTCCAAAGGATCATTGATAAGCATTCCAAAGTATTTGAAGATATTCCCAAAGGTCTTCCACCCACTCGTAATCATGATCATGAAATTCACCTAATTCTTGAGAGTGTTCCTCCTAACATCAGGCCATATAGATACCCTTATGCCCAGAAGAGTGAAATTGAGCGCATGGTTGAATAAATGTTAGAGGTTGGCATTATTAGACCTAGCCAAAGTTCTTACTTTGCACCAGTGGTAATGGTATTCAAGAAAGATAACTCATGGCGTATGTGTCCAAATTATAGAGAGCTCAACAAGATCACTATTAAAGATAAGTTTCCCATTCCCGTCATTGATGAATTGTTAGATGAACTACATGGAGCAATCT
>ML781474.1:1109659-1150222 GCA_009831015.1 Picea engelmannii | reverse complement strand
TTTTGAAAACCTACCATAGAGTCAAGAAGGATTTTTTTTGGGATGGCCTTAAAACTTATGTTCAAAGGTTTGTGGCAGAATGTTTGGTTTTCCAACAAAATAAGGTGGAAACAATTAAGACCCCAGGTCTTTTACAACCATTATCCATTCCAAGTCAGCGATGGGAGGATGTTTCCATGGATTTCATCACAGGGTTACCAAAGTTCGAATGAAAGAGTGTAATCATGGTGATTATTGATAGATTGACCAAGTACACACACTTTTTTGCACTCTCTCATCCCTTCAAAGCTAGTACAATTGCCACTACATTCATGGAGACAGTTCAAAAGCTACATGCTAGCCCAAAGATTATTGTAAGTGATAGACAACCCATCTTCATTGGACATTTTTGGACAAAATTATTTTCTTGTTTGGGTACTCAATTGGCTCATAGCTCATCCTATCATCCTCAATCTGATGGACAAACTGAGATAGTGAACAAATGTCTGGAAGGATACCTTCGTTGCTTTGTCTCTGATAAACAAACACAATGGTTCAAATGGTTACCCTTGGTAGAATGGTGATATAACACTTCCTTTCATCTTGCAACAAAAATGACACCATTTATGGCACTTTATGGATACCACCCTCCTTCCATCACTTCTTCTCTAAAAGAAAAATTTAAGGTTCAAGCAGTGGAAGATCACATCGAGAATCAACAAGAATTTCTCCAAATCTTAAAGGACAACCTGACCATGGCACATAATCGCATGAACCAACAAGAAGATCAACATCGTAGTGAAAAAAGTTTTGAATTAGGGGATTGGGTGTTTTTAAGACTACAACCATACAAACAGATGTCCCTCAAACAAGCCAAGAAGGAAAATAAATTATCACCAAAGTACTATGGCCCTTATAAGGTGTTGCAAAAAATTGGTACTATGACATACAAATTGGAGCTTCCTGCATCTTCGCGAGTACACCCAGTTTTCCATGTTTCATGCTTAAAGAAGGTTATAGGCGACAAGATCCCAGTTCAAACTATATTGCTAGAACTTGATGAGGAAGAAAAAATCATATTGGAGCCTAAATCCATCACTAACACAAGAATTTTCCAGCTGAGGAATAGATCCATTTCAGAGTATCTCATTAAATGGAGGAAACTACCAACTGAAGATTCCACTTGGGAAGATGAGCCTTTTATACAGAAGCATCCAAAGTTACTCAAGTGTTGCAGAAAAAACTTGTCTCAAGGGGAGGGGCATGTTGATCCCTAATATTGGCTCATTACCCCTTAATTGGGGCATATTATATTAGTAATGTTATTTTATTTTTGTCGGCTTTAGGCCATTAGTTGTAATTATACCTCCTAGTATCCTATATATACCAAGGAGACATTTTCATTTTGAATCATCTTGTACTCGAACATTTAAGTGGGGTAAAAGGAGGTTGCCTCCTCGAAGAGGCTTATTATCTGAAATTATCTCTTTTTCAAGGCGTTGAGTACTTTTTCTGAGGTTTTTCTATGCTATATTGATATTTGGTTCTTAACACACCACTTTCTTTGGATCATGTCTCCGAAACCTTTTTTCTTCGAAGTGGAATGATAGTAAAGTGTCCACTTTTTCTTGGGATTGATTAATGCTTTAGAATGAGTATGATTCAATCCACAACGTTAACAAGGGACATATGGCATTCTTATCACAATATAGTTCAGCACCGACTCCATATATCATAATTTGATATGCAATCTCTTGAAGCACTAATTTATCGGGCACAAATATTGGGAGAAAATGGGGAGATTTGGTAGCTCTGTATACTCTTATATAAGTTCCGTGCTCCATAAGGTACTGAACTCAATTCTTCCTAATTATTTCCAACACTTTATGAGTCATACACAAAGCAGGTGAGAAGAACTTGAGCTCGTAGAGAGGTGCCAAGAAGTGATCACAAATCCTGTGATACTTCATTCTATATTTGTTCTCAGTCTGCAATCTTCTTGATTATTGGAAACACTTTATCGATCATACAAGGAGAAGGTGATCAGAATATGAGCTCGTAGAGAGGTGACAAGAAGCGATCACAAATCCTATGATACTCCATTTTGTATTTGTGCTCCCAGATCACTTTGTAGGAGATATGAACAGATGGGTTGGTTGGTTTCCATGCCCAACCCATCTTGGGATATTGATGGCGCATGCACATAATTTCCAACAGATAATAAGACATGTGAAGTATTTGGAATTGGTGGGGAGTGGTCTCCATGTCAGCTGTGATGGACTCTTCCAGTGTTGCCAATAGGATATCGACCCAATTGAATGAAGACCCTTCATTAGCACAATAGAATATAAAAGGCATAATGGATAAAGTGAATTTAAAAGCATCTTGTTCCCCATAAATCCTGTATAACATCGCCGCAATGTATTGATACAAAATTCTTAGCGAAGTCGTTGGATATTCATAAGACAGTTTGAGCTTGAACATTTTATCTGGATTCTATTAGATTTTGAACAAATCCTTCTCTTTGTGTGGGAAATTCTTGATGAGTTCATCATCTAGTGACTGGGTTCCCTTTTCCAAATGGTAATACTTCGCTATGTAAAATGCTTAGAATGATGCCATGGGTTTCTCCTTAGCGTTGAGTATATACCGGTTTTAAAGGTCTAGATGTTTGAGGATCCACAAGATCACATTTGCACGAGGGAAAAATGCTACATGAATCGCTACCTTGTGAAATCTTGACCTCTAAATGATTTTAAATATTTTGAGCTCATACTGATATTCAACTTCCACATGGAAGTCCTACTTCTTGAACATATGGAAAACCTCACCTCATTTGAGTGAGGTTCTCCCTTTCTCTAATAGTCTTTTAGTATCGTCATAGATGACTCGTGGGGCATTAGGTTATTCTTCCTATTGGATTCCACTTATGAAAGCTTCTTTCATGGGTAATTTTCCTGTAGGTTTCTTGCGAGGAAACATATCTGAATATTTGAAAAAAACATTCATTATTAGTGCATCAAACCATTAATAAAAATATGACAAGAAAGTAGACATGAAGCATAAGTTCCTATAAACATACAATTTTTTAGCATTCGAGTAGTAGTAGGATGTTAGAGATAGATTTGTCAATGTAACCTGTGTCCATGTCTAAAGGAATACTAGTTCCAATATTAGGAGGAGAGTCATTGTCCAAGGATGATAGGATTATGGGAGACATGGTGGAAGTTTGAATGAAATCTAGCTCAGAGTGGGTGAATCAACGTCGTTTTCATTAACCCGAGTGATGAGTAAAGTGATACCAATGCTAAAGATGACAATTTCTCTAGTACATACCGAAGGAGATGATGAAAAATTTTCCAGTGTGTGCAAACATGTATTGGGGAAGTTAGTGTGAAAGTAGTTGGTATGTATCGACAATATTGATGGAAAGTATGCCGGTGCATTGTTGTTGTGTCAAAAAAGGTTAGAGGAACTTGATTGATGACTCAATTTTCATATCAAATAAGTTTATATTAAGTTCACCAATTACAAAGAACATATATATTTGTCGGAAGGGAAGTTACTAACACCACTGATATGTGCCAGAGAGTTTGGGATCAACATTGCCGACTAGTACCAGACTGGATGTTAAGAACTTCACTAGTAAGAAAGACAATTCTTGAGAAAAAGTTGATAACTCAGCCGATATGGTCCTTGGATTGAAATTTTGGCTAAGGGTCAAATTACAGTTTGGTGCTTGATGCTTTATCAAAACCCCGTGGTTGTGGGTTTGAGGTTCGAGCTCACACCCGACTTGAACCAATATATCTTGGGAAAAGATAATTAAAAAGAGTCCAGGGATGGCTAGGTCTAAGCAAGGTTTCTTTCAAGTATGGAGAAGGGTCAAGTGTCAATGAGTTAGCGTGTAACCCTATGGATGGGGATTCATATATTCTTATCAGGGCAAGAGAGACACAATTTGAGTCGAGATGAAGTGTGGCTCGAGGGGAGAATAAGAGAGGTGAGCCAAGGCGTAAAAAGGAAGAGGATGTAAGTGAGTCTCGGGTGGTGTTTTATAATCAAACCCTAACCCTAACAAATACCATTACATAAAAAAAAAACAAGACAATAAGGTTGCAGGCTTATCTAGCTCTTGATGGATAGGTGGAGGTGTGCAGGTGATAACTGGCATATGGGTGCTTGATTGCGAGGGCACTTCTTGATTTGGTTTTAAATTTGTTCCTCTTTGCTCTCGACAAAAGTAGCAGTGATGATATAAAGGTTGCGAGTTTTAGTTTTATAAAAAATTTTGGGCATGGGTTACGAGACATCAAAAGAGATCGCATGAACAAGAACCATGTTAAAATAGTTCCTTTGGAGGTAATGTTGGGAAACTCTCCAGTGACACTAGGAGATTTCATGGGAAATCCTTCGATAACACTGGAGAGGGCGAAGAGAAGTATGCTGATAAGGAGATTTATGCATCATAGGGGAAGTTCAAAACTTCTTCGGTTGCACTGGTGGAGTTTGTAGGAAATATTCTGGTCACACCAAAGGTGATAATGTTAACATGGCCGGTGGCCAAACTAGTGTATCAGAGGAGTTTTTGGGAAGTCCGTCGGTCAATTCTTTTGGTGTATAAAAGGATTTTTTGGGAATTCTTCTAGTGTGTATAGGGGAAATTCTTTGAAACCCTTCTGATGTATTGGAGAAGTTCACAAGAACTCTTCCGATATACCAAAAGAAATCTAAGTTTCAAACCAAACTAGACTAAAGCTTGCAACTTGAAGCAATTTCATCGAAGGGATTTAGTAGGCTTTAAAGAAGATCAAGGAGATGGTTCTCAAGTTAGAGAAGAGGTGTCTCATTTTCTTGGGTTAAAAATGAGTTTAAAAAAACATACAATAAAAAAGGAAGGTGTTGATGCTTGGCCCAATAAATGGTGACACACTGAGCGAAGCCATGAATCTTTGCAAAAATGTATCTAAACATAAAACTTTTGAGAATGGAAACACTTGCAGTGCAAGACCAAAGGGAGAAAGAGTAGGTCACATAGTTTTCACAACTGCATAATTTGACAAGACAAATTTGTATGATGCAAGGGAGAGGTAAAGGCGATTCCAAAGAAGATTGCTTATTATAATATAACTTTTTGAACTGGATTTCTTCTGGAAGGCATGAGAATTACACAAGGAAATTATACATCAACAATGCTAAAAACACAAGTTGATTATGCATTTCTTTGGTGTTGTTTTACTTCAAGCAAGCATCTATATCCATGATGGAGTAAACCTAGTATCACAATCCTTGCTCCACTTCCAAAAATCATCCATAGCCCCAATGCATATATTTGTATGTCCCACATGATTTGGAATGCCTTTCCCTAAGCCTTTACCTTTATAATATGATTCTCTTAAATTCAGAGAAAGGTGGATGGGGGGATCCTAGTTTTCCTTTAAAGGCATGCATGATGACACATATGAAAGTAATATCTACCAACTTGATCATAGATGAGCTAAATCCTTGAGAAACATACCCTGAGTACTACAAATTCCTTTCTAAAGTAGTTTCCATTTAGTTTTAGACAAACGAAAACTTGCTCTCAGACATGACCATTGGGTCACTCTTGATTCATTTAAGAGTACAATACCCATATGATAATGAATTGTGTTCCTCTATTGGGTATAACTTGACCTAATGCACAACAATTTTACAAAAATATAAATGAAGCTATGTCGAGAAGCCAAAATGTAGATATCCAAAGTTTGGATACCAAATGTGTCACATATTGAAAGTAATTAATATCCAAGACATCAAAATACGATGAGAAGTCTAGGGAAAGAACTTTGAGATAGAGAAAAGGAAAAATAACTAGAAACAAAAACAAATGAAGGTGCAAAGCATAAAGAGAAGAAAGAAAAACACAAAAGTAAAGAAAAAATGTGTAAGAAATCAAAGATGAGAAAATAAACCCTTTATTTATGTAAAAGGGGAGGATACCTCAAAGGCTAGCTAATGTAATGTTTAAGGATTTGGCCATTGACAGGGAGTAGGTATACATCCCATTCAATATTTTGTATATGAAAGGTTCTTGGGCCAATCTTCTCTTTGATTATGAAAGGATCCAACCACAGTTGTTGAAACTCTTAGTGTTTTCCTTTGTCTTCATGTAGCTTGTCCCACTTGAGAACCATGTCGCCAACCTGAAAATATTTTTCACCAACATACTTTTTATCAAACCAATGTTTAATAGTTTGCTGGTGAGCTTCAAATTTGGTTTTAGCTTTGGCATGGTTCTCCTCAAGATTTAAAAAGGTGTTAATGTGCTTTTGGATGACAAGGCACTCTCTCACTTGCGATTGTTGTGTGAGATGAAGGGAAGGGAGGTATATGTTTGAAGGAAGGATAACTTCTTTCCCATAAAAATAAAGTAAGGAGAGGTCCATATGGATGCTTTAGGAGTAAGATGGTTAGCTCAGAGGGAGTTGGGTAATGCATTGAGCCAATTCCTCTACTAGTCGACTGTAGCTCGTTTAAGAATATATATCATATTTTTGTTAGTGGATTCAACCATGCCATTGTCTTGTGTTTAATAGTTGGTTGCATATTTTAGAATGATCCCTTTCTCTAGAGAAAAATAAATCAATTTTAGTGATAAAAAATATGCAACATTATCAAATACAAGAGTTTTGGGTACTCCAAACCTGGTCATAATGTGTTGTTATGGGAAATTGAATACCACTTCATCATTTACCTTGGTTAATGGTATTTCTTCCATCTAATGAGTAAAATTATCAGTGGAAGTTAGAATGTACCTTTTTTTTTTATAAGAATAAGGATTGATCTCACCGATTATGTTGAGTCCCCACTGCTCGAAAGGCTCTTCAACAACAACATGCTGAAACAGAACAAATTCCTTACTTTCTCTTCTAATTGACTTCTGGAAGATGTCACAGCTCTGAGAGTAGGCATGAACATCCTTGAATACTTTTGTCTAGTAGTAACCAAATCTTAATAATTTTTTGGCTATGGTATCTCCCAAAAAATGACCTCTAGCTGGTCCATCATGCATATCTTTGAGAACTTTGTCAACATCTTGTTTCTTAAGACACTAGAGAAAAAATCCATCTTATTTTTTCCTAAACAAGATGTCGTGAACAAGCTAATATCATGTAGACTTTAGCTTTAGTGATATTCTTTGTTTGGAATTAAGAATATCAAGAGCAATTCCATGCTGAAGATAGTGTTTTAGATCATTATACCACGAATTCTCAATTGATGGAATATAAGGGGCTTGTTGTGTATAACGAGTTGCTTCCTCTTGCCATCCATATTCTTCTTGATCCTCAAAAACCGTGGATCTAGTTTCTAGATTACAAAGGCCTCAAACTTTAATGATGGTTGTTGGAACTTTAATGATGGTTGTTGGTTTGAATTCATGGTCATATTCCTACAAAGTGGTTATCTAGTTGCCTCATCTCTCACCCAGTTCCTTCTGTACAAAGATAGATCTAACCTTCGGGTGAGAGATGATCACCTTAGTGTGATTTTTCAATATTTAAGGCCTAAAATGTTTAATGGATTTGTAGAAAAAAAAAGTTTACTTGTCCACCGATGGGTAATTTAATTCAGTGCCTTGGATTTCAGTGCTCATAAATGTTATGGGGCACTGATGCCCTTGCTGGTCCTTTTGAGTGAACACTGCTGCAAGGGAATGATCTGAAGAAAAAGTATACAACAAGAAGCATTTAGTAAATTTTGGACTTTGAAGAGTAGGTGCAACTGCTATGGTGGCCTTGATATTCTCAAAGGCCTCCTTTTCAACATATGTCCACTTGAATTGAACTTCTTTCTTTATCATCTATTGAAGGGGTTTAAGAATTTTGAAAAAAATTGGAACAAATCTTCTCATGAAGTTGATTTTCTCGAAAAAGAACTACATAGACCTCTAACTATATGGGGGTGCGATCAACATAATGGATTTGGTTCATTCTGCATTAACATAAATTCCATCCTTGGAAATAATATGCCCCAATAGTTTACCTTTTGAAACAACAAAGATGATTTTCTCGGGGTTTAGAGAAATACCATATTTTTTGCATCTTTTTAAAATCTGCTTCAGATGTTATGGGTGATCAACTCTTTGCTTTGAATAAAATATGATGTCATCAAGGTAAATCACCACATTGTGACTGATTAGACATTTAAACACTTTTGACAATAAGGTATAGAAGTAGTATTAAATGCGTCAAAGGAGTAGAACAAGTTCCATACCTCATGCTGATAACCTTTTAAGTGGGGAGACAAACATTGGATTGTGTTTCTTAACTGTCTGACCATTATCTACGAATCACCAAAAGCTTAAAGACATTTTACCTTAAGGTCAATGGCCTTCTTCAGGCCTTGCACCAAGGCTCCATATTCAACAATTTTATTGGTGCATTCAAACTCTAAATGAAAGGATATAAGAGTATTATGATGTTCAATATTGATAAGGATACATCCTGCCTTGGCTCCTTCCTGAGATATAGAGCCATCGAAGAATAAAGTCCACATGTTAGTGTGTAAATTCAAGTTAGTTATGCAAAAACCATGCACATTTACTATAGTATAATAATTAGCATCAACTTGAGTGTAGTGAAGGAGTTTGGACTATGTATTTGTTGGAATTGGGGATGCTTACACTTCATAGAAACCATGGCTAGTCTCTAAAAATAATTTCCCAAAGCAGTATGGGAAAAGTTGATGGTCTCATTTTTATCATCAAGTTATATTGCAATATCTTTCATATGAGCCTTGCCTTTATTCCATATTTGTTTTGTCTTACCTTTGTATGGAAGCCATAAGTGGGACCTGTCTATGGAGAAATAACCTTGGAGTTTTATAGACCAATCCATGCTCATCAATGAACCATAACTTTTTGGAATGTCAACAACAAAAATATCTATGACTTGATGGAATCTAGGATCATATGCTAGTCTAATCAAAACATCTTTAAGCACACCTCTTATTTTAACATTTGACCTATCTAATCATATGATCCTAGTAGTACTCATTTGCGGGACAACATTGATTCTTTGACTGACTAAGTATGAAATGATTTGGAGGAAGCACAAGAGTCCGCTAGATAGTTATGAACATTAAATTTAAAAATTTCGTATGTAAGAAGAAAGGGTGGGACCTGGGACCTCATATGGGAGCCTATACTGGCTGCATTTATGGCAGACTTGGTTTCAACTTTGCTTTTTCCTTTGATTCAATAATTTTGGAAATGTTGTTGGTTGTAGCAAACCTATTCTTCTAAGGTTCATTAGGGTTGAATGTGTCAATAATAAGATCACATTGCTGGGGAAGTGCGCATATATCATACAAAGAAATGTTAGCTTTGGTTTTATTAAGATATTCAATAACACTATATTCCAAAGCGTGATTTTTCAAGTTTACTTGTTGTTTTTCTTGATGGTGAGGTGTTCGATTTGTTGTTGTTTTTTTCTGGGGTCGAAGTACTTGGTTTGCTGCTGTTAGATAGTATAGGGGTGTTTGGTTTTTGAGTAGCAACAAGAGGAGTTATTCTTTTGAGAGAAGTGACAGTTTTTGAGGGGAGAGGAGTGCTTGGAAAAACACCCTTGTTGCATAATTCATAATCTTGGGGAGAAACTTTTAGGACTTGAAAAAGATCCTTAATCCATTCCTTGTCTAAACATATACACTAATCCCATAGAAACATGGAACATTCTTGAGTGGTTTCCTCAATGTTTTCTTCCTTATCTACTTCCTTGGTATGATTATCATTGTTCTCTTGCTAATATAACAACTGGTTAATGACCAAGGTCATAGAGTTTATCCAATGAGGACATGTTTTATTAGAATTTTTTTGCTGGTGATATGAAAATAAATTGTCCATGCCAAAGTCATCTAGATTTAGAGTGAGACTTGGGACTTCTAGAGGCTTTGGAAGATTGTCATTCCTCTTAAAGAAAGGATGAAAAGGTCTAGGATTTGAAGACCCTTCCTCAACATTCTTATTAAGGCCTACTACTTCTTTTGAAATCTTCTTTACCAACTTAACCACACCATCTAGGTCCTTGGGTTATTTCTCATAAGGTTTAGTCAAGAGTAAGGGTTTCTTCCCAATCGATTTGGTTTCTTCATATACAGGGTGGTTGTCTAAAGAAAGCAGTTCTTTCTCGACTTCTTTAGCTTCGTCAATATTATGGGCTAATGAAACCTTTCCAATTCGATTAACAAACATGTTTACAGAGTGAAGTAATGCCAAAGTATAAAGTTGTAATATACCAGATATAAAAAGTATGCAGAACAAAAATAAAATGCTAGAAATGGCAGAATAACAACAATATAACCAGAATAATCACCACAATAACACTGAAATGATATAAGAATAACAACAAAATTAACACTTTGATTATGAGAGAAATGTTCACGGGCCTCTTCGAGGGGGAAACCTATAGTCGAGAAGAGCTCTATTACAATAATATCCAAGCTAGGGTTCTCATACCCTTGACTCCTATTTATACTAAATATGTCTATCAAAAGAAGCATCTAGAGGAAGATCCTTCTAGAAGCGGAAGCTTCTATTAGGTCTTCTTACATTCAAATTATTCTATTTTATTGCAAGGCCTTATTAATATTGACCGCTATTACATCCAAATATATTGTTCTACCTATGTGTGGGTTAGGACCCTAACATTTCCTTCCCCTTAAAAACAACCTTGTCCTTAATGCTTGAGATGTGGAAATTGCTGTAGAATGGTAGCTGGTTCCCAAGTGGCATCTGCTGGAGTTGTATCTTTCCAATAGATTAAAACTTCCTTGATGGTTCTCTGATGCAAGCGATGCTCACGCTGGTCCAAAACTGCTTGTGGATGTAGCCAAATGGATCCTTCTTCAACTAACTCAGGAAGGTTGGTTTGAATTTGGCACTTAGTTCCAATCACCTTCTTTAAGGAGGAAACATGAAAAACATGATGTAGCTTCGAATGACTGGGAAAAGCTAACTGATAGGCCACCTGTCCCACATCCTTGAGAACTGTATAAGGACCATAAAATTTTGGCGCTAGCTTATGACAATGATTGACCTAGAGGGAATTCTACTTGTAAGGTTGCAGGTGAAGAAACACCTAATCCCCTTCTTCAAATTGACGTTCAGAGTGACCTTGATCTACTTGTTGCTTCATGTGATTCTGTGCCATGAACAACTTCTCTTTGAGGGTACGAAGAATAGCCTTTCAAACTGTAAGTGTTTGGTCAACCACCTAGACCTTTGAGACACCAGGTAAGTATGAGAGAATTGAAGGTGGCTTCTATACATATACTGCTTCAAAAGGACTCATGTGTGTAGCTGTATGGTATGAAGTGTTGTACCACCATTCATCTAGGGGTAACCATTGAATCCACTGATTTTTCTTTTTCGAGGCAAAACACCTCAAATATGTTTCCAAACACTTGTTGACAACTTCTATTTGACCATCAGTCTGGGGATGATAAACTATACTGAGATGTAATTGGGTGCCTTGTAGCTTGAACAGTTCTTGCCAAAAATTGCTTGTGAAAGTTGGGTCGCAATAAAAAACAATAGAGTGTGGCATGCCATGAAGCTTGAAGACCTAATCCATGAAAATTTGAGCCACCGTGGATGCTGTAAACTGGTGTTGAAGAGTGCAACAATGAGCATACTTGGAAAGGCGATCAACAACCACCACGATGACTGATTTATTTCCCAATTTGGGTAAGCCTGTAATAAAATCCATAGAGATGTCCTTCCAAATAGCAGGTGGAATCGGGAGCAGTTGTAGTGTGCCCAGAAATTTGACCATTTCTCCCTTGTTGTGTTGACACACATCACATTCAGTGACAAAATTATGAATGTCCTATTTCATACCATCTCAAAAAAAAGAACGTTTGACCCTGTCATAGGTTTTGGTGAACCTAGAGTGCCTCATTATCAGTGTAGCATGAAGCTCAGAAAGTACCATGGATTTAATCTTTGACTATTTACTTAAATACAAACAACCTTTGTATCAAATCTCATCATGGAGTGAAGAGTACCCTGGGAGAGTTGGAGCACTAAACTGCAATTGTTGGATCAACTGCGAAATTTTGGGATCTTGTAGCCATTCCCGGCGAATGGCTTGGAGCCAATCTGGTACAATGAAGGAAAGAGAAAAAAGGGATCCTTCATCTTCATATTTGTAGGAAATTGCATCCGCAACCACATTTTCTTTTCCTTTCTTGTAAATGATCTCATAATCATGGCCAAATAGATTAGTTACCCATTTTTGTTTCTCTGAGGAGGAAATGTATTGTTCCAAAAAATTCTTGAGGCTTTGATGGTCTGTCTTAATTTGGAAGTGTTGCCCCAATAGATAAGGGTGCCACAAAGAAAAGACATGCAAAATAGCCAACATTTCCTTTTCATAGATAGATTTGCCTAGATTTCTTTCAGATAGTTGCTTGTTGGTAAAGGCCAAAGGCTGACCCTCTTGCATAAGGACAACCCCAATTCCTTTCCTTGAAGCATCACATTCAAAGAAAAAGGTCTTTGTGAAATCGAGAAGGGCCAGGACTGGAGTGGTGCACATGGCCATCTTCAAGGTTTGAAAATCTTGAGAAACAGTTGGAGTCCAAGTGAAAGAGATATTTTTTAGGAGAGTAGTGAGAGGTGCTGCAATCTTTCCGTAATTCTTAACAAACTTGCGATAATAACTTGTTAAGCCTAGAAATCCATGCAAGATTTTGAGAGTATTTGGGTGAGTCCAGTCTTGCATAGCTTCAATAGTTTTTGGATCCACCCTGACATCGTCCTTGCCAACCAGATTACCCAAGTACTCTACTTCTGAGGTGCCAAAAGCACATTTAGACTGTTTTAGGAAGAGTTGGTGCTAAGAGAGTAGATGGAGAACTCAATCCACATGAGCAAGATGTTTCATCCAGGTCTTTCTATAGATGAGGATATCATCAAAGAAAACTAAGAAAAAATGATGGAGAAAAGGACATAAGACATGATTCATGAGGCTTTGGAAGGTGGAGGGGGCATTACACAAGCCAAAGGGCATGACCAAAAACTCATGGTGGCCCTCATGAGTTCTAAAGGTAGTCTTGGGAATGTCTACCTCTTTCATACATATCTGGTGGTAGCCCGAACGAAGATCAAGTTTAGTAAAGAATTGGGCGCCAGTCAGTTCATCGAGGAGGTCATCAATGACATGAATGGGAAATTTGTCTTTAATGGTAAGTTTGTTGAGGGCATGGAAGTTAGGACACATTCGCCAAGAAACTTATTTCTTTAGGACCATGACCACAGGAGAAGAGTAGGGGCTCATACTAGGGCAGATAATGCTTGCATTAAGGAGTTCCTGGACCATTTTCTCAATTTCATTTTTTTGGGAAAAGGGGTGACGATACAGATGGATATTGGGAGGAAGGATTCCAGGTACAAGGGGAATGGAATGATCATGAACACCACGTGAAGGAGGGAGTCCCTAGGGAGTGGAAAAGACCACTTGATGTTTAGAAAGGATGGCTTGGAGGTCTTGTGGCACTAAGGGTGTTTTTGTTGCTTGTATGGCATGTTGTTGAGCAATAACACCAGAATGACCCTTTTTGAGCATCTTTTCCATGCGATGGGAACTAATGATCTCAGGTGAACCAACGATGATGCCTTGGAACTTATATTGGTGGCCCTCCTGGTCAAATTGCATGGTTAATTATTTAAAATCCATGAGAATGGGATCCAAAGTCCTTAGCCAGTTTGCACCCAACACAATGTCACAAATGCCCATTTCGATGGAAAACATATGAGATTTCAAGTGGTAGTCACCTATTTGGAGACGCACACTTTCACAATGCCCTCCACATTTCATGGAGCCACCATTGGCAATCATGATTTGGAAATTATTGACGACATGGATGTAGCAATGAGTTTCTTGGGTAATGTGATGATGAATAAAATTATGGGTGCTTCCACTATCAACTAGAATGATGACCTTCTAATGCTTAATGTAACCGATTAGCTTGAGGGTTTGGGGAGCGAAGAAGCTAGTGAGAGCATGAAGGGAAATGACCGGTTCTACTTCGGGAGGGTCTGAGGGAGGGGTTATGTTGGGGTTTTCAAGTGACTCAGACACAAGGGGAGTTTCAATATATTCTTCCAAAATATCCTCTAATATGGCCATAATTTTTTTTTGTTCCTTACACTTATGGCTTGGGAAATATCTGTCATCACAATTATAACAAAGGCCTTTGAGTTGGCATTCAACCATTTCATCCCTAGTCAATTTTTGGATCTTTAGTGGAGCAGAGGGAGTAGTGGGATTTACTAGTTTAGGGTGAGGGATAAAGGAGGGTTTCTGGTTTTGAGAAGATACAACCTGTTATGATTCTTTATCTCTTTTAGTAGCCTCCACCCAACTCTGAGGCCGATCCTTGAGGACATGGGCCTGGATATCATCCTTGAGGCCACTGATAAAACATTCTTGGAAAAAGGCATTAGACATGCCCTCTATCCAAAAATCCAGGCGCTCAAAGGAAACTATAAAGTATTCCACTATTCCTGATTGTTTCAACTTTGTCAAATGGCCCAAATGGTTGGTGTCAGTGTCAAAGCGTTCATAAAGCTCTACCACAAAGTGTGTCCAAGCAATATACCCTTGACAAGAAGTTTTTCTCCATTGCCACCATTGCCAACATTCTTGATCTATATGGAGAACACCATACTGGAGTTTGGCCAAGTCATCAGTAATTCCGTATAAAGAGAAATAATGTTCCATTTGGGTTACCCAACCAGTGGGGTCCGAGCCATCAAATTTGGTCACATCCACCCGTGGAAGGCGTAGGTCACATTGAAAGTGATTGTTCTGAAAGTTATGGGAATGAGAGGAATGATCACCTTCAGTATGTGGAGGTGAGGAAGAGGAAGGGTTATCTATAGGGATATGTGGTTTGGTGCAGAGTGCCGAAAAGACATATTCAATCTGGGTGGTGAGGTCTTGTTTGATATCCTCCATTGAGGACTACATGGTTGTATTGATGGAAACAACATTGGTACTGAGTTGTTTCACTTCTTGTTGGGTCTTGATGAGACCAGATTGTAAGGTGTTGAAGCAAGCTTCCAAGTCTTGGCTACGAGTATGGGCCATGAGGATGTGGGAACTAAAAAGGGGTGGGTGGGGTAAAAAGTTTTGCCGAAAAATGATATGGATGGAAGTGATAAGGGTGAAATGATGAATCCAATGGAATAGGTATCAATTTTTTTTTTTTTTACACCTGCAGAGTTATACTTCGGTCTGAAGAATACTGCAAAGAGGAAATGCCCAAATTCTTAACCAGAAAGAAATGTGTATTTACTTGGCAACCCGAACACAGTTGCGTGGAAATAGATCTTATCTATTTTAATTTGTTTAAGTTTCTATCCCCATGGGTTAGGTATTCAAGGGTTCTACAGACAAGGGTTTTCCCTATGCTATAGCTCTCTGATATACATGTGGGGTCCAACAATAGTACTCATCCCAATATCTTAGGGCACTAACTAGGGAGGATAGACCGTACCCTTAGCTGTACTACCTGACTACCCAGGTACTAGAGAGTATCTTCCCGAGTGTTGTTCTCGGTGGCACTATAGAAGTCAGTCAACCAATCAATTTATCTAAAGAGGGCTTCATGAAATCTAGGCCGATCCATATACAGGTGTTGTCTGATGCGCTACCACTCGAAGGGGTACCAAAAATGGTTACAAGGGTGGCCAATAGATGTGCGCTTAAGAAACACTTGTATTTCCTGCATGTATGAATCCCTCAACTGCGGGTTTATGCGCGTAACAACAGATCTATGTGGCTTAAAGATGATGGAATACGTCTCTACTCTGGAAAAAAAAATTACCCACAATTTCTGCCAAGGAAAGTGCTCTGATACCACTTGTAATATACCAGATATAAAAAGTATGCAGAACATAAATAAAATGCTAGAAATGGCAGAATAACAACAATATAACCAGAATAATCACCACAATAACAATGAAATGATATAAGAATAACAACAGAAATAACACTTTGATTATGAGAGAAATGTTCACGGGCCTCTTCGAGGGGGAAACCTCCAGTCGAGCAGAGCTCTATTACAATAATATCCAAACTAGGGTTCTCATACCCTCGACTCCTATTTATACTAAATATGTCTATCAAAAGAAGCATCTAGAGGAAGATCCTTCTAGAAGTGGAAGCTTCTATTAGGTCTTCTTACATTCAACTTATTCTATTTTATTGCAAGGTCTTATTAATATTGAGCTTTATTACATCCAAATATTTTGTTCTATCTATGTGCGGGTCAGGACCCTAACAAAAGTCTACAACCAAGGGTTCCAAAGGAGCATTTTTAATAGTGAATTTGTTAAGGACTATAGTGAAGCATTGGTTGAAGTGCTTTAATTTTTATTTATTTTCCATCTTTAAGGCCACTAGTTCTTTGAATAGAGCCATGGGAGTTTTTTCTTCCTCGAGTTTTCCAATGAAGGATTTTTTGAAGTCATTCCAGCTAGTTATAGAGCCATTCGGTAAGTTGAAATACCATGTGGAAGCCTTGTTATGAAATTTATAGGGAAATAGTCTAAAAACCACATCTTCATAATGGATGTCAAGGATACAGGTGGTTAAAAATAAACTCTTTACATGATCTTTCAATGAGCTAGATTTTTCTGGGTTGAATTTTGGGAGAAGTCTCTCTAGATATTTGGAAAAATCATGCAAAGGTTTAGATAAGTTCAAAGAACCTTAGGACATCCATGGTTCGAGCAACTATCTTCTATTTTGATTTTCACCCATGTTATCTTCAAAATCAGATACTACATGTTCACTGTTAAAATTATTTTCTAAACTAGGAGGAGTAGGACTAGGAGGTGTGGGAGGAATCTAGCCTAAGGGTACGGGTATGGTCTGCAGAGCAGTTTTGATCAAATATTCTATGAATTCAATAAGAACATCATTATGATTCTTAGGTAGCCTTACATGTGTATCTCTCCTCCTAGGGAGCACTGAAACTGTTGGTAACTGGCCAAGTAATTTGGTGTACAAGCATGTGATGCGAAGAGTTTAAAAGAAATCCTTGTTAGGGAGGGGGTACCAAGCTTCTAGCTGATTTTTAGGGCTTCCAATAACACTTTCAAATGTGGGATTTGAATCTTCAAATTAATGTCTTGTTCAGAAGGGATATGAGGGAAATGTTGCTGAACAAGAATATTTTGAGAGGAATGATCAAGCGTTTTTTCGTGGGTTTATGCTATTAATGCAAAATTAGGCCCTCCTTCTAGCGCCAATTCCGTTGATGGGGTGGTATTTTCTTTCAACAGTAAGGGGCAATCCACCATACATGGTCCCAATTAGACTATGCACCATTTGGTTTAGGATATCCATCCAAATTCTAGCCCAACTTCCATTACTGGTTTTGAGGGTGATTGGATGGTTTGTGGATGCAATGGGAATGTAAATGCAATATAACTAAATGAAAAAATAAATCTAATCTAACCTATCCTATCTAGGAGCATCTATGATAACCAAATGAGCAGTTGTAAATGAAACTAATCCTTGGAAACAACTTCCTCCAAATAGTTGTTAAGAAGAAACAAGGTTAGACAACACATGTAGGTAGGAACATAACCAAATTAGTCTAAATCATGTGATTTGTTGGCACAGGGGAAGACCCAGGGTTCAACTCTACAAAATCGCACCAACAAAACCCTAACTACGAACCCTTTCAACAACACCTGTGAAGCATATGAAGTCTCACCCGAGGTAGAGGAAGGGGTGGTTGCAGAACTCTAGTGTTTGTAACCTTAGTTGGGACACATATATCCGATTCTAACACTTAACAGAGAACTCAACAATTAACATTCATCAATATCTAGTTCTTAGTTACAACAAAGTTAAACCCTAATTATAGGGTATCACAATATTCATTTAGATCTAAGGTATTTAAGCACTAAGCATATGTACATAAGTCAGATCTAACAACCATCCATATCATTAAGCACTAAGAATCAACAAATATATCTATCATTAATCTATATCAAAGCACTAATCAATTTAACATATAAACACATCAATACATCACACAAAGCAGAGCAACACAACATGTACATGGTTTACCCTTACCCTGGGGCTACGTCCGCCAAATATTCTCTTCTTTATTATCTTTGGTCAAGCTTCTTACAGGCACATAACATCCAAGTCCCACTCCGTAGAAGACAAGAGATCTGCGTGCACTCCACCAGATCCTTCTTCTTATAGCTAGGGTACAACACCAAGCCTTCACATAGTCTCTTACAATTACTTGCACTAGCCTTGCAAGCTTCACATAGTATGCACAAAGCACTTACAACTCTTGATCACATAGATCAAACTCTAGCACTTAGCACACTGGCCCACTAGGTATACTTCTTGCATCACCTAGCTACTTATTTATACATTACCAAATGGGGCCTAAACATGGGTAAACCCATGGGATGACATCCCATACCCATTACATAATCCTAAATCCCAAAAAGGGCCCTAAGAGGGGACAAGATCCCATGATATCTGTTTCATCTTGTGCTCCACCTTTGTCAGCCCGTCAAAGTCCCAAAATTAGGTCAAACATGACCAAGAATCCTCAAAACTTGATCAAGGGCCAACATACCCCCAACACTCACATGTGACTCATCTTGATTCACTCTGATTTGATTAGTTCTTCTTCAAAAGACTCGATCTTGGCTCGAGTTGCTTCAAATTGTTGCTATGCCATGACCTCCTGTTTAGTGAACTCTTGGATGACTATTTCATTGACAGGTCCCTCTAGGTGTTGTTCGACTACAGTGACGACTTGCTCTAGTTCCACTCCTCAGCCTTCGATCTTTGTGAAAAATTGGTAAGCCTCATTCTGTATAGGTTGAGGCCTCTGAGTTACTTTCGTAACTCTACTCTAAATGGTGTGGACCTACTATTGGGAGGTGCACTACTCTTGGGATCGCTTCATTCTTTCCACAATTGACAGAGGCTTCAACTGTGCCTGTATTGTCTTTGCTTCTTGGAGCTGTGACTCCAGTGCATTCAATTTTGGATTCTCAGTGATTCACTCATACGTCTGGGCACTGTGATCACTCAGTTTCTTACATTCTAGGGCAAGGAATTTTATTCTTTCAACTGTGCTCCGAGTAGTGGCTTCTCTTTGATCCCTTACATCCTGTGGGGTGTCGGGCACAGTGCAGAGATCTAAGTCTTCTATTCGTTGCTGTAGCTGCTGGATAGCTTCTGTGAGCCACTCTACTTGATGTGTGACTCGGTATTATACCTATGGTTCTAATCCTATCACAGAGTGGAGTGCTCTATTGACTGCTTCTTTCACTTTGAGTTGCTCTGCGAGAAACTGTTCTTTTTCTTGTTGCATCTGTGCTTTCTCTTCTTCAAAATTTGTCTGGAGAGAAACCTTCTCCTGTTCCGTAACTCTGCGTTGTTCTAGGATTATGCCTTGAACTTGCTTCAAGGATTGGATGGATTTTTCTATTTCTTCTTGTGTGCGACGAAGGCAAGCTTCGACCACATCAACTAGTCGACAAAGTTGATATGGCTCATATCCCAACTCTAGTTCTCATGATGGTAGGGGCGCAGTGGACACTGCGTGGCTAGATTGAAGGGCCTACTGTACCCCTCAAAATTTGACCTCAATTTTTTCGTACATTTCCTCCTGCTTAGCTTCTTGTTTCTCCACGATTTCCAACGAAGTGTCATTTAGGGTGGCTATGATGAATTCAAAATCATCGGTAGTGAGTACAATATTCATATTGGTCATGGTGGCTCTCAATTTCCTGTAAGAAGAAGGTTTCAGGGGAGAAACCTTCCTCTTCTTCAGGGGATCAGTCTCATCTCTAGGCGGCATTACTTCGCCTTGATTCTATTCAACTTCTTTTCCATTTATCTCTTCTACTTCATCATCACCCCCTCGGTCAGTTGATACTGAAGAAGTCTTTCCTGAGGTGCTTCTTAAGTCTTGGACCTCTTCAGTCTTCTTCCTTCTACTGGTTCCATGTGTGCTATGTTATTTGTGGGTGGCCTCTGGGCTATCCAATTTAGGGTCAGACATGTCTGTAGGGTCAATGGGGAGAAGGAGGTCTGCAGACCATTCCTTAGTGATCTCCTCAAGGTCCTCTTCCATGAGTTTGTAGTACAACTGAAGCTTATCCTTATGTTCATCTACTCGTGCTGTAAGGTAGATGAAGTTCTGATCTATGAAAAACTTCATTTGGGGTTAGAACCTCTATAGGGTGTTTGGAGTCATGCAAGGTTCAACTTTGATGGCTTTGTTCAGCTGAAGGTAATATGTGTGAAAAAAAAATGTTCGATTTCCACTGTTTGTTCATATCACTCGAGTACTAGAGTGTGGTGAACTTCACAACAAGCGGCTCAAACGGTTCAATATCTAGGAATGTAACACCTTCCGGCATCTCCCAGGAAACAAAGGTGATGAGGATCAAGAGCCAACTAAAGTGAAACTTGTAGCCTTGATCCTATGCTTCACGACAGTCTAGGTCCAATTGATTAACTAGGTACTGTTATTGCTCTGTAAATTCCTAGAGGTTGTCGGGGTAGAAGAAATTTGCCAGAGGTAACTTTATCCAACCAGTTTGAAATTGGAATCTATCCCTACCAGTTTCAGAGAGGGATCTCTCTGTAAGATTTAGATATGTTTTAACTTTGAGATATTAGGCTATTTAAGTAGAATAAGATTGAATGGTTTGTTTTTTGTAAAGTTGGATAAAATAGGGTTTATGCATCCATTGGGATACGGGGTCTGTATTATAAGGATAGAGATCTAAACAAGAATAAAAAGATTCTTTTCACAGGGAAAGGTAATGCAGTCATTAGATTCTTTGGCAATAAAGTGATGGATAGCAGAAAATATGAGAATATCAATTAAAGTAAAGAAGCATTTAAGAATTTCTTCACTATAACATCAAAAGATAAACATTTAGATCTTTAAATTCAGAGACAGGGTATACAAAGATAAATCCTGCAACATACGCTACTTTTAAAAGATCATATTAGAAAACAATATGACGACTGAGCGAGAAAAACATTTAACACAAAAAAATAAACATCACCAATGAATAACACGCGAGAATTCTGTGAAACGTCCCTTTGTATTACTGGAAGATCTCTTGATAAAAAATTACAATCTTTATGGCTTACTGGGCGTAAAGATCAACCCTTGGTACTTCAAAGTTCAAATTATTTATAATCAAAATTACATACGATCCTGTCATTAAAGATCAGGATGTGGTAGATTCTAAATTTAACTAACTAACTCAACAAGATAGAAAAATTTAGGAACTGTTGATGATGTGTTGAAATCTTCATGTTGATTTTGGGGAAAACTGTTGGTGAGTCATCTGCACGACTTCATCTGATTGGATTGCTGACTAGACTTGGACACCTCATATCCTACTCAATCATATTGCATAGCTCTTCCCATCGTAGCTTACTGGGAATGATGACTTTGAGTAATCTTCTATATATTTCATCCATCTCGGTGTACTTGGCAAAAGTTGGCTTGACGATGAAAATATACTGTATCTCGTGCTGTATGCTGATGTCTGGGTGCAAAGTTTCTAAGAATGCCTTGCCCGTTATGCTGCCCTGTATTCCCAAAAATTTTGAACTATCTTTGGCCACTATGGCTAGCTTCTGTTTATAATCAGGAAGGGTCATTAACTTGTCATTTAGGACCCTTAAGCTAGGGAGTCCTTTCTTCTGCAGAGCTTCGATTTTGCCGAAAAATCTTTGCACTCCTGTGTCCATAGTCTGGACTTTATCTTCCAACTGTAGCATTAGTCCTCTTTTGGTCAAAACCCTCTTGACTAAGAGGATGGTTTCTGTCCTGTCTTCAATCTTCAAATCCTCTAACTCTTCCCTGGTTTTGGAATTCAAGAATTTAATGATCTCAGTGGCCTCTGTGGACATTTCTCCCAGTTATCCTCTTATTTTCTCAATAGCCTGCTTACTCCTTTGTACTAGTTCATTTTTCTCGAACATGATTTGCACCATAGGCCATATTTCATTTATGGATTTGGAGATATCCATCCATATATTTTCCTTGGCCTCAACAAGTGTCTTGCCTGCCACTGTTTTCTTTCAAAGATGTTGCAATTCCTGTTTGAGCTTGTCTGATGTTTGTTTCTCCATGGAGTAGTTGGTTTGGTAATAAGACTTAAGTTCCTGAAGGTCCTCAACCTCCTTTTTAAGTCTGCTAATTTTTGTCTCTTGCAAGTTCATCTCCCCCATGGATTTTGCTAGTTCTACTGTCTTTTCTAGAGCTGTCAATGGATTTGCTGAGGGAATTTCTGCCGTAGATTCTATGTTTACTCCGGTGAGTGGAACTGTGCTCAATCGAATGACCTCAATAGGAATTGATTGTTCCTTCTCCTTCACTAAACTTTCTAGTTCTACTTCCATCTCTTTCAACTGTGCGTTCTGCTCCATGATCAACTTGAGCATCTCATCCTTCTCACCTTCTGTTTCGGCTATCTCCTTTGTCTATGCATCTTCCATTGGTGGCAGTTTCAGCTGTTTCCTCAGAGATGCTATATCATCATCTTTATTTTTAAGCATCTCCTCGACTACTTTCACATTCGAGGGGTCATACCCAATCTTGAGGACCAATTCTTCCAATGTTTTAATTCTGTTATCCTTTGCAAAGTATGATATCTTTTCTAAGTTTAGCCGTGTCTGAACATTGCTCAAAGAGACTTGTAGTTTAGCAGCAGTAGTAGAAGCATTTGCCAAAGTGGAGAAAACCATTTCTCCATTTTTTCTGTGCAGATCCATTTGATTAGCTGGGTGCACATCTCTGGTGTGGAACTTGAACATTGCCCTTTTGTAATCAATAATTGCCTTTGGGTCAGGCACATGTGCCTGCAGAAAAGCCATGTGCATTCTACCCTTCTCTGTATCAAACACAGATAATAGTCTGTGCTGTGCCATTGATGTCTGTTTCCAAAACTGAGCATAAGTACTGCTGGTCGACATCTAATTTCTCTTCTTGATCTGGTCATATTTCTAAAAAATACTCAACTTTGGTCCTCCTTTATTCGACTGGTTGACTAGTGAAGTATCCGTCGACTTCTTGGACGAAACTGTAAACATGATCTGCTTGCTGCTTGTGATAAGAGGTGATTGATCACCTTTCATAGTCATAGTGGATTGGGTTTCCTTTTCGCCAACCATGTCAGTTGTATGATTGGATTTTGGCCTTTTGGTATGTAATTGGAAAACTTCAGTTGAGACTTCGGTGACAGAAGGTGAAGTATCCTTCCTGGGTATTTTATCCTTTGGAGCTTGTGGTGTGGTTGTTTGTGAGATAGTAACTGAAGGGTCCTAGTGTTCTATCTCTTCCAGAGTGTTCGGCTCCCACTCCATTTGATTCACGAACCTTTCTATCTCGGGCTTGGGTATATGAACATATGGAACATTTTTATTTTTAACCCTCATCTCTGAAATTATCTCGCACGGATCATAGTGCCACAGGGAACTAACTTCGAACTTCATTTCTTTCAAAAGTATATCTGCCTCTTCCCCGACACCTCGGCTATTGCAGATAAAATACCCTATTAGCTCTTTAATTCTGAGCTACTGTTTCTTCTTCAGAGACACAAAGTATATGTCGTCTAAGTTTATCATTTGTCTTATGTATTCCAGGGAAAATATCCTCACAGGTAAATACTTGGGTAGTTTGTATGGAGCTAACTCACATCCATATACTCTGATCTCGGTGTGATTTTGGTAAAGATACCAATCTCCAGTTTATGCAAGGTCTGAGAGGTGTAAGATCCTCTGAATCTCCTCATTTATTCTCAGTTCTGGTCTACCATTGAGCATGCTCACCACTGGGTGGTCGAACTTCTCGATGAACTATTTGAAACTGAACTCCGTGGAATTTTGTCTGAGCAGCGAAGTCCAAGATGTTACTGCCCGCGGCTTCCCATTCTTGTCCATTTTCTGCATCGAGAAAAATAACCTGTTCACTTGAAAGAAGATGAACATGTAAGCTAGTATGGAGGAATACCAGAACATGCCCTCTGTAGCGAATTTTGAAAGCTTCTCATGAATACTCTCCTCCAGGAAAGTACTATAGTCAAATTGAGTGGTGGGCCTTTCCTCTGTAGAGAAAATGGACAAAAAACCCAATATAGGTTCATCCACCCATTCATTTGAAAAATAACCAAGAAAAGAATAGAGCGATGAAATGACTTGGTTGCCCTTTTCTGAGAACAGGGAGGAAGGATACGAGGGATTTGACTTGGGGAGATAAGCATCCTGTGGGAGGAAAAGATCAAAAATCTGGGCTCTCTAAGGGAAAGATAGTTTCTGGTATAACTCTGTTATGATTTCAAGATTAAAAGGGGAGGCGGATTCAATTCTGGGTATCTGCATCATCTGATCAATGGCCTCTTGTGTGATGAAGAACAAAGTTTCTCCCGATGATGAGACTATGGTTCTCTAGTCGGGGAGGTAATGAGCCTGGAATTTGAGGGAAAATTCAGGGAAATGATGGACTTGGCGGAAAATATATAGAGGAAGATTGGACTCCCAGAGCCCAATTTCATCGCTCTGATATAAGAAAGTGTCTTTGAGCCATGACTGCAAATCCACGAAGTCAAATTCGCACCTTGTATCTAAGATTAGATGATCTTTGTCGGCCAATGGGATCCCATCGAGGTCGATAGGAGGTGGGAGGAAAGGATTTTCCTTAGATTCTGCTTTCTTGGATTTTGGTGCCATCGCTTGTGAAAAGTACCTGCAATTCAAACAAAAACGTTAGTGGGAATGGATGTGGTTTTGGGCTGCTGGCTGAATTAGAGAGAGGACAAGGAAAATATTTCTGGTGTAAGGATAAGATGGGCAATGGGAGAATGAGGAGAAGGGTTAGTTTTGAGAAAATAGATACCCATTGAGCACGGGGGACAGATCAGTAGGCTAACAAATAAGTTAGCCTGTAATAAATGGCCAACGAGTCCTTTGGAGCGTGAGATGGCAGGTAAAAAATGAGTGACAAGTACAACCAAGTGACGCAGAGGGTGGTGATTGAGGACCAACAATGGTGAAGGGACTTGTGATGGGTGAGTAGGGGGAATGGACTGACAAAGTTATGAGACGGGACCATTAGGAGAAGATAGTGGAAAATGATGTCACGGGACGACAGGGGTATCTCAGAAAAATGGTAAATGGTAAGTGGTAAAATGGTTTGCGGTAAGTGGTGGGAGTCTAGTGCAATAGATTCCTGCCACATTAGCAGAGGGGGTTTGCCAAAAAAAATTTTCATTCCAGACCCCCCCCCCAATTAAAAGAAGACTGGTTGGGGGGGGGGGGGTTCAAAAAATGCCATCATCTATCCATCAGTGCACCTGCCGCTGGACTGTAGGTCTGAGTTCAACTTTTAACAAACTTTTTGGACCCCCCCCACCATTAAAAGAAGAATGGTCGGGGGGGGGGGGTATGGAATTTAATCTCTACCATGGATCTGGGCACTAATGCCTCAACCATTCAGATGTGCACTTTCGTTACCCATGATTTCAGACCCCCCTCCCCCACTGTTAAAGGTGGAATGGTCCAGGGGGTCCAAAAAAACTTGTTGACCATAGATCTGAGTGCCAATGCCTCAACCGTTCATTTGTGCACTTTCTTTAATCTGCCAACGCAAAAATCATATTTTCTCCCAAAACTTAGGACAAGTGCTTTATGTGGGTTTGCCCAACTTTCCCTACTTTTTTGTCACCATGGGGGTTAGGCATCCAACTTTCAAATATCAAAGATATGGTTCAACATCGATCATCATGCATGTTTTATTGAAATAAAACCAACTAACCTATTCTCTATCCTACTTACCTATGACATTTATCCCAGATTAAACTGTTGGACTAAGAAATTACTCTACCATAGGGTTATTTGGCCAAGATTAGGCAGTTTGGTCAAATTTATTCACTAGCTAACCTAAACTGCTTGGCTAAGATTAAACAGTTTAGCCAAGATTATTCACTAATCCTATCAACATCAATTTAAAAGGACTTAGCCATGCTTAAACTGTATGGACCATGTCATTGTTATTGCATGGGGCTTTACTCAATTTATTTTATGCCCTCTTTTATTCTTTTCTCATTTTCTTTTTCTTTCCTTTCCTTTTCTTTCTTTTTCTCAAATTATTTACAGAATGGAAAATTATTTGGCAACCAAACACAGTAAAGGGATAACATTTCATTCACCATTTGATCCTATAAATTATAGGGTTATAACAGGTACTTCTCCCAGTTCATCTGTAGGCCTTCTACGCACTTCCCTGCGAGGTCAATGAAAAATCCTGTGACCTGCGTAGGTCTATTCTTACTTACTAACTTTTCAGATATTAATTGGCAGGCTAGGTGCACTGTGCCATTATGGATAGAGACCTTGTAGCCTCACGTCCCCTTTTCAACATCGCTGTATGTATCCTTGATCTTCTGTGCTAGTGCCTGATCTGTGGCTTTTCCTGGATAGAACTCCTACGGGTCAGGTCCTTTCATACTTAATCCGGTGATCCTATGGATCATCATCGGATTGACTATGATACAATGGTATAGCCATAAGTATCTGCCATGGTAACATGAAAGTAGTAGCTTGACATAGGTGTTGACTTCTTGGTGCCTTCCAAAGTGTGGGATTTTCATTACATTTAACAGGGTGGACTGCGCGAGGTTCATCATCCATGGATAGGGGATTATCTTTGAGTTCTTCCCCTTCATCTTGGTCATGTATTTATATGGGGTGAGCATACTATAGTTCTTGTGATATATGAGGTTGAAGTCGCTGAACTTCAATGCTGCGATCTTGTCCTACTATTCTCGAACTACGCGTATTCCCTTTGGGGGGTACACAGTAACAATGGTGTACTCAAAATCTCTTGGCACACTATCATGACTCACCGCACCGGCCAGAGGTGGGATGTAGTAAGACAATATGGTCAGGATCATCTTTTCATTTTCTAGGTCATCTATATGTTCGGTTCTCTTTTCCGCTGATGGTTAGGATGGTCCGGCTCCACGAGTAGTTGATGGAGAGGCTTGCACTCCTATCGTTGATGACACTTGTACACCCACAAACATCACTCTTTTAGACATGAATATTTTAGTCATGCGGTCTATGAGTACTTCCTTCATAGACTCTTTGATTGTGCTAAGTTCTTCGGACATACATGCTCGTAGTTTAATATCTCGTGTTTGAAGAGTAATTGCTCAATGCAACAGGATGGATGGAAATAGCACAATGATCACTGTGTGAAATCAACTATGCTACGGGCTCATATATTCACAGTTGGAAAAAGTGTTCTCGTTGCATGGCACGATCGGATAAATAGATAACTTGGAATCAAATCTCTTGCAGTGGGTGAGAAGCCTTCATTAACTCAGTTTTGTCCGTTATGGTGCGATCCCAATGGTCTGGGGGTGAACTTTCTGAACATAAATTCCTTTCTACCCATTCAGGCCATCGGTCTAATGGTTATACTATTCCCAATGGCTATATTGATTCACCATGGCAAATTTCTATGTGACGTAGTTCTGTTAACCCGACGAAGTTCCAATTTTGCAAATTTTCCTTCTATGAAGTTCCCTCTAGAACCTTCTATAACTTTTCGATCTTAGCTCTCTTCTTACTTAGTTTTCTAGCCTTTTTTCTGGTGAGCTTCGTCTCAATATTCCTTTTTCTATTCTGATTCTTATCTTCTTTTGGCATAGTAAATTTGTGGTGTTGACATTCTTTTCTAGATATCAGTGGTAATACTTCATCTGTATCTGGAATAGGTACTTCAATCTTCTGTGGGTCTTCTAGTGTTCTTCCCACTTTGACATTCAAGTCTTTGGTTTTAAATAACTTTGCTTGGTTCTCCTGTTCTTCAATCAAGTGTGCAATCCTCAAAGTCATGAAATCTTTCAACTCTTGCTTATTCTCTTCTAAGACTTCTTCTTCTTTCCTTCTGGCCCGATGTCTTTCAATCCAAGGTTTTCCTAGTAACATAGAAATTGGAGTGTTGTTCTCAATAAATTTAACAACTTCAAATTCTTCCTCTGTCGAAGTTCCACGAGCACTCATAGATATATGGGTGAGATTTCTACATAGGGTTATCACTTTTCCTCTAAATAGTCCTATTCCTCATAATGAAGGACTCATAGCAGGCTTCCCTAAAGTTTCCCAAGTTTTTTCTGTCATAATATTCACCTGTGTTTCTTCATCTAGAACACATTCAATGTCGAAGTCTCCTATTATTGTTTCAATGACCTCTTTTTCTTTTAAGATATCTGATAAGATGACATGTCGATGGTCATTCAAGGTTTCTTTCATCTGTAGCAATACTTTCTCTGATTCTTTCTGGGGTTTTTCCATAATCTCAGTTTCTGGATCTGCCTTAGGGGTTTCTTGGTTCATATTCATTCTTTCAACCTTAGCAGTCATTCTAGGGAAAACCAAAACTTCATGGTCCATAGATCTACAACAAAGACAACTAGATCTTCTACCAGGGCATTCCTTAGTCAGATGTCCTGGTCTTCTGCAACTGTAACAAAGGGTTAATCCTCTCTTTCTTTTAACTAATCCCTAGCCTTTCCTGTATTGTGCGCTAGGATCATGGTAGCTAACTTGCAAAAAAATATTTCTAGGATCCTGCATCCATTTGTTAGTCCAAACATTCTCTCTATGCATAGGCATAACATATCTTTCACTATTCTTATCAGATCTACTCATATTAAATCTTATTTCTTCTATCAGTGCCCTAGTTTTCAAGCTAGGACAAAACCTATCAACCATACCTAGATCCATACTTTAGAAACAAAAATTTCCACTAATCTTATCTTCAGCAGAGCACAAAGCGTCCAGATCTAAAACTTTTCACTATTCTTAACTCTATCAGAGGACAAAGCGTTTAGATCTTACCTCTTTTCTTCAGATCATAATTCTTTTCTTAGCACATAGCTTCATAGATCGAGTAGAATACTGTGCACTAGAGTGACAGATCTATGCAAAGATCTTTCACAATTTCAAGTCAGATCTTCACACAAAGCTTCTTTTTCCTTAGTTCCCAACAATCACAGTTTCGGTCGGATCTTTTCACAAAGCTTCTTTTTCCTCATTTCCCAGCAATCACAGTTTCAATTCCTGGCAACGAAACCATTTGTTAGCACACGGGCAGACCCAGGGTTCAATGCTACAACAACACACCAAAAAAACCCTAACTACTGACCCTTTTGGAAACACCTGTGAAGAGATGAAGTCTCACCTGAGGTAGAGGCAGGGGTGGTTTCAAGACTCCAGTGTCTGCAACCTTAGCTAGGACAGAGATATGCGATTCTAACACTTAATATAGCACTCAACAATTAACATTCATCAATATCTAGTTCTTAGTTACAACACAGTAAAGCCCTAATTACAGAGTATTACAATATTCATTCAGATCTAAGGTATTTAAGCACTAAGCATATGTACATAAGTCAGATCTAACATCCATCCATATCATTAAGCACTAAGCATCAACATATCTATCTATCATTCATCTATATCGAAGCACTAAGCAAGTTAACATATAAACACATCAATACATCACATAAAGCAGAGAAACATAGAATGCACGTGGTTCACCCCCACCCTGGGGCTACATCCAACTCTTCTCTTCTTTATTATCTTTGGTCAAGCTTCTTACAGGCAAAGAGCATCCAAGTCCCACTCCGTAGAAGACAAGAGATCTGTAGGCACTCCACCAGATCCTCCTTCTTCTAGCTAGGGTACAACACCAAGCCTTCACAAAGTCTCTTACAGTTACTTGTACTAGCCTTGCAAGCCTCACATAGTATGCACAAATCATGTACAACTCTTGATCACATAGATCAAAATCTAGCACCTATCACACTGGCCTACTAGGTATACTTCTTACATCATCTAGCTACTTATTTATAGATTAAAAAATCGGGCCTAAAGATGGGTAAACCCATGGGCCGACATCCCATACCCATTACATAATCCTGAATCGCAAAAAGGGCCCTAAGAGGGGACGAGATCCCGCGATCTCCGCTTCAGCTTGTGCTCTGCCTTTGACAACCTGTCGAAGTCCCTAAATTAGGTCAAACATGACCAAGAATCCTCAAAAATTGGTCAAGGGCCAACATGATTTCATACATAAACAACTCATCATATCAAGAAAAAACACAAGAAAGAATAAGAAAAGATGTAATAATATTTCTAATTGTATAAGAATAATTCACAACTAGTTGAAAATAGTTCACAACAAACACAATCTACAAGAGTTCTTCTCTCCAAATTTTTTTGGCCTTGAGGGATAATTAGTATTAATTCAAAAAATAGTTTGTTAATAGACAATGCGTAAATAACCCTTACAAAATGGAAATTTTCTTTTCTCTATAGATATTTTGGTAACTATTGAAAGGGTCTTCTTGAATTTAGTAAGAAGCAGTTACAAAAACCCTTCAGCTTCCTCTTCTGAATTATTGTTGACCGATGCTGATGTTGGGTATGTGTTATATTCTTTGAGGGGGGGGGGGGTGCAACGCCCCTGAGAAAAAAATTTCTTCCTCGGGAAACATGTCACATATTTAGGTGGTTTTTCGACACATGGTTTGTTTGTCGATGGTTTTCTATTTTCGGTTAAGGAATTAGGGTTGTTGACTAATCCAGGTCATTGGGTAAGGGTTTGAATGCCGCTGGATCCTATATGTATATTGTATTGTAAATAATGTAACTTTATGAATGAATATAGAATATGCTAGTTTTCTCGGTTTGGGTTTCCAGGGGAAATTGTTTTGTGTAATGTTTGTATTTTCCATTGTATATTTTCTATTCTTTTACTGAAAATTTGTTTGCAGTAAATATTATACAAGGTTAAAATATACATTTGGTATGAGAGCCAGGGTGGCTTCAGTGGGACACCTTTGTGGTCAAGGGTTTGTCTCGGGACTGTGAGAAGCCTTTTTACAGTGGGATATTTGCGGTATTGTTTTTTCAAGTGAAAAGAAATGGAAAGCAATTCAAAGATGGAGATCAAGAAGTTTAATGGGTAAATTTTTGAGCTGTGGAAGCTCAATATGGAAGATTTGTTGGTGGAAAGAGATCAATGGATCATGGTAGATCCATGTATTGCACCTATAGGAACTTGAACAGATGACTGGAAAAATTTGGATCAGAAGGCAAAGAGCACAATCTGATTGTGTCTCTCCGATTCAGTATTACTGAATGTGCCAGAGGAAGCTGCAACCAAGGATTTATCTAAAAATTTGGGGAAGTTGTATCAGTCTAAGTCCCTAGTAAATAAACTATTCCTGAGAAAGAAGTTGTATAACTTGAGGATGAGAGATGGAGACTCGGTGGCAGAGCATTTGAATGCCTTCAATACTATGGTAAGTCGGTTAGTATCTATTGAGATTAAAATTTCAGATGAAGATAAATGTATCAATTTGCTGTGTTCTTTACTAGACTCATGGGATAGTCTGGTTGTGGCCATAGGTAGTAATACAACTTCCTTGAAGTTTGATGAAGTGGTCTCATCCTTGTTTTCGGAGGAGATGAGGTGAAATAATATGGAAGGATAAATCACAGATGCATTATTTGCAAGAGGACGTTCCCAAGAAATAAATAGATCTAAGTTCTCAAGTGGGATATCTAAGTCTAGGGGTAGATCTAAATCTCCCGGATTTTTTTTAAAGGTATGTTGGAGATGTGGAAAAGAATGGCACTACAAGAAGCAATGCTGATCCAAAGTTGATTAAAATAAGGGATCTGAAGAATCTCCTTCTACAGAAGAAAAGATCTCCAAGGAAGAAGGAGGGGATGTGCACTTGGATTCTTCAAACACACATGTAGATCATGAGGCATGGTTGGTTGACTCTGGCTCATCCTTTCATATGACTCCCCACAGGGAGTGGTTTTGAAAATATGAAAGATATGATGGAGGTAATGTATTCTTAGGTGATGATTCAACAACCAGAATCATAGGATGAGGAAAATTGAAGTTGAGGCTCATATATGGAAGGATTAGAACACTTCCTGGTGTTCTACACATCCTAGGTTTGGCCAGAAATTTGATTTCTGTAATGAAAATGGACGATGGAAGGGTAAAAACAATATTTGAAAAGGAAACTTGCAGGATGGTTCAAGGAGAAATGGTGTTGCTGAAGGGAGTTTGGTTTGGAACTTTGTATAAGCTGCAAGGAATCACTATTAGTGATGGGTGTAATAGGTCCATTGTTCGTGATATTGGAGTTGAAGAAGAAAGAATTCCTACAGTCTCTAGAGAAAAGGTTATGCTGTGGCATCAAAGACTGGATCATATCGAAGAGAAGGGTCTTCGACTACTACACGGTAAAGGTATGGTTGAAGGTATGTCTAACTACTCTCTATATTTTTATTTCTGTGAACATTGTCTACATGGGAAGCAAAATCGGGTAAGATTCCCCTCTGGTGCAACAAAGGCAGAAGAAATTTTACAGCTAGTTCACAGTGATGTTTTTAGACCTGTGTCGGTCCCATGATTGGGAAAATCTGTGTACTATGTCTCATTTATAGATGAATTCCTAAGAAATACTTGGATATATTTCCTTAGGAAGAAATCTGAAGTCTTTGACAAGTTTAAAGAGTTTAAGGCTCTTGTTGAGAATTAAAGAGAGAAAAGAATCAATGTGTTGAGGAAAAATAATGGTAGAGAGTTCTGTGGGAATGAATTTTAAGAATTATGTAAGAAGTGCAGTATATCAAGGTAGAATACTACTCCATACACACCTCAATGGAATGGAGTTGCATAAATGATGAACAGGACATTGATGGAAAAAGAAAGGTGCATGCTCAGTGGTGTCGGGTTAGGGAAAGAATTCTGGGCAGAGGCAGTGGGTACTGCATGTTACCTGGTCAAAAAATCATCCTCATCAATGTTGGATGGAAAGACTCCACAAGAGGTATGGAATGGTAAGGAACCTTCTCTCACACATCTCAAGGTATTTGGCTATGATGCATATGCTCATGTTCCAAAGGAAAACATGAGTAAGCTAGATAAGAAGGCTGAAAAGTGTATATTTATTGGATATAAAGATGGTCTCAAAGGTTATAATATTTGGAACCTAGAAACTAAGAAGGTAGTGTATAGATGAGATGCGTTATTTAGAGAAATGAAGGATGTTGTTAAACATGAAGTCCTACCAATTAAGGAAGAACCAGAGAAAATAGAGTTTGATTTAAAGGATGATGAATCAGAATCTACATGTTGGTACAGGGGCAGACCCAGGGTTCAACTCCAAGAGCGCACCAACAAGACCTAGCTACTGGCCCTTTCAGAAACACCTGCAAAGTAGATGTAGTCTCACCCGAAGTAGCTATAAGGGGTTTGCAAGACATAGATGTCTACAACCAAGGGGAATATCAAGTGGATCTAACACAGGAACAACACAAAATTTATATATCACTTATCATCTTAATCTACTCCATGCATCTATCATATCTACCTTAGCAATGAAATAACAGTATATGAAGGACAAACATAGAATACCAATCATACACAACACAAAATATACATGGTTCACCCTCTCTCTAGGGCTACATCCACATAACTGTGCTATATTATATTGATGTAAAGAATACAGTTCTTTTCTGTGCTCTGAGCTAGCAGATATTCTCTTCTCCTATCTTTCTCCCCCCTCCATATGCACCCAACTGTAGGGTTGATCTTTGCACCCAACTGAAGATATTACAATCTAGAAGGCTCTTGTACCCAACACTTCTCTCTCTCACAATACTCTTCTCTCGACCAACTCAATATCAATAGTAAACAATAACAACACATCAACCCAAAAGTACCAACCCAACCTAGGCCCTTTACACCTCTATTTATACTTTACAATCATTCACCGACATCCTTAGGCTGAAACCTAAGTGTCCAAAACCTTATATACCAAAACCCTAGGTGTCTAAAACCCTAGATCAACTTGACCGGTGTTTTTTGGGCTTCGCCAGCCTGTCTTTCGTTCGTTCTTGCGCAGTGCACCAAAACATCCAATGTTGTATTTTTCCTCTTTTTGAGTCATCCATGATCCTTCTTCCTTGCTTATCTGTCATCCTCAATCTCCTTATCCAACGAATTTCTTTCTTGGGCTTTGCTCCATCTTTTATACTCTTTTTCTCACTTCAACCTAGTATCAGTCACCGTGTCTTCTGCGAAGTTTGATTTTTCCCTTTTCTTCCTTGTTATTCACTTCCTTCTATAACCAAGGGACAACAGGCCCCCAACACTCACCTGTAACTCATCCTAAGGCACTTCGATCTGACTATTCTGTTGTACTTTAACTTTGGACTGCGCAGTGCAGCCTTTTATTTTTGCTTTATGCCTCCTCTTCCTCCTTGTGCAAACTGTCTTTTATGTGTCTGGTACCCTATTTCAACTGCACCTAGTACCTAGACCCTTGATCTATTTGATTTTACTGAGAGTTGCGAGGCAGCCGGTTGTCATAGTACAACTTCAACTGACTCCCATTCACTAGTCCTTCATTGCATTCTCCATTCAACATCTTCAGTGGTGCAAATCCTCCTTCTATAACATAGGCGATCTCGTATGGCCCCAACCAATGCATTCTAAACTTCCCAGGATGCTTGATGAATTTGTTGTCATAAACCAACACTATATCTCCTTGTCTAAATGCCTTCTTCTTGATGTTCCCATCATGATAGGCCTTCTCTCTTTCCTTCTGTACTTTTTGATGGAATCCTGCAATGAATATATCTTCCTCAAGTTCGACCAACTGTGTAAGTCTCTCTTGAAAAATTCCAGTATCATCCATAGCCGTAAAGGCAACAATTCTCAGGATTGGTACCAAATACTCGATTGGAACAACAACTTCAAGCCCTTGGACCAACTTAAAAGGGGTCTGCATTGTCAGCTTCTTGCACATGGTTATATAGGCCCAGAATACTGTTGGTACTCTTAAATCCCAATCATCCCTATTCACACAACATATCTTGGTTAGTGTTGTTTCCAAAATCTTTTTGAATGCTTAATCTGTCCCATTTTCTTGTGGATGGTATGATGTGTTCTTTTGATGGTGGACTGCAAATTATTCAGTCAAGGCTTCAACTGTCTTATTGATGAAATGTGTTCCTTGATCGCTCATGAGGGTCTTTGGTCATCCAAACCTGGTTATGATGCATCAAATATGAAGCGCACAACTATAGTTTCACTATAGTCCTTAACTGCTAGAGCTTTGGCCCATCTGGTCAAGTACTCTGTTGCTGTGATTATGTACCTTCCTCCTATGCACTTCCCTGGTGGGTTTATAGGTCCAATGAAGTCAATGGCCCATTTCTCAAATGTTTGTAGGGTTAGCTGTGGTGCTAACAACATTTCATCTCTTCTGGATGGTTTCCCAACCCTTTGGCATACATCGTAGGCTTTGGAATAGTCTTTAGTATCTCTGTGTAAGGTAGGCGACCAAAGGCCAACTCTCAGGACCTTCTGCATAGTTTCTTTCCCTGCATAATGTCCTCTTGTGATGCCTTCATGAGATTCTACAAGGATCAGTGGGAATTCTGCCTCCATAACACATCTTCACAATATCTCATCCGGTCCCATCTTGTATAGATGACTGGATATAAGTGAAAAGTCTACAACGTGCACCACTAGCTGTTTCTTCTGGGGAATTGTGTACTCACTAGGTGCCATTCCAGTTGATAGGAACTGGACTATTTCAATGAAGTGGTCATCAATTTTTCTAATGGATAGCAACTATGCATCTGATAGTGTATCCTCCAAACTGGTGGGTTCTTCACCATGTTCCAACCTCGACAAGTGGTCAGGGCCTTTGTTCATTCTTCCTGGCTTAACTATGATATCAAAATCATATTCTTGAAACAATAGAAGGCATCTTCATATTAGCCCCCCCAACACTAGTTTGTTGACCAGGTACTTCAGCATGGAGTGATCAGTAAAATTTTTAAAGTGTCCTCCAAATAAATAGTGGTGAAATTTCTGTAGTGCGTACACCATGGATAATCCCTCTCTTTCAGTAGTAGTATAATTAATCTCAGCCATGGATAACTTTCTGCTAGAAAATGCTAGAGGATGGTCAATATCTCCTTCTCCCGGTTGTGCTAATACAACTCCTAAATAAATAGAGGATGCATCGACATGTACATGAAACTCCTGGGTCCAGTCTGGAAAAACCAAAATGGGCACAGTAACCATTTTCTCTTTCAGTGTGTCGAATCTCTGCTGGCATTCTTCAGTCCAACTAAAATGACACTCCTTCTTCAAGAACTTCTCCATGGGTGTTGTGATCTAAGAATATCCCTTAATGAACTTCCTGTAGTATCCTGTGTGTCCCAACACAATGCACAACTATTTAACTATTGTAGGAGGGGGTAGATCAACTATAATGGCGATCTTGGATGGATCTACTAGTAATCCTTGCTTACATACAATATGTCCTAATAAAACTCCAAATAGGGAAAAGAAAATGAACTTCTTTAGATTCAAAGCAATTTGACACTTCTTTCATTTATCCAACATTAGCCTTAGAAATTCAATTTGATTCTTCAATAAACTAAAGACAATCCAATCATCAAAATATGCTTCTAAACATTTATGAAAAAACTCCTTGAATGCTTCAACCACCACCCTGGAAAAGATGGCTGGGGAATTCTTCAATCCAATGGAATTACTGTATACAGATAGAATCCCCATTCTATTTCAAATGTGGTCTTGTGGCGATCTTCCTTGGCAATACGGATATGATGGTATCCTGAAAATCCATCTGTAAAAGAATGTACCTCTTGGCCTCCCACATTATCTAACACTTCGTCAGTGAATGGTGTAGGGAAGGGGTCATATAAACAAGAATAATTAAGCTTCTGAAGGTCTACACATATTCTGATCTCTCCTGTCTTCTTGTCTTGTACCACCATAGGGATAATCCACTATGATTCTTCCACCGATTCTATAATCCCTACTTCCAACATTCTGTCAAGCTCAATCTTCACTTTCTCCTTATATTTGGGGTTCAATCTGTAAGGTCTCTATTTGATTGGTCTAGCATCTGGCTTTAAGGGGATCCTCATCTCTCCCATAAGACCTTTAATGCCTTTCATATTAGTGAAATTGGTTGGAAAAAAGTCCTGATACTTGTGCAGTAACTCAATAATCTTGTCAATGGTGGAAGCATCCCAATAATCTCCGACATTGGCAAGCTTCGGTGTCTCCTCTGTTCCAATATTGACTTTCTTAATATTAATCGACTATCCAATGAATGGAAACTCAATTCTTGGTCCTTCTACATCTCTCTGGACTTCTATTTCTGTGAAGTTTACTTTCCTTGGATCATCATCTTCATCCACATTAATGCTGTAACAACCTTACAATTTCTGGAGAGGCGCAGTCCATTCATCCTCTCCCTATTCTAAGGGAAGGATGGATACCTCCTTGAATACTTTCTATCTCACAATCTATAATGCTTGATCTACTGATGAAAATTGACTTTCAAACAAGAATGTAGTTATAAAATTTTGAGTCATACCTTCCCAATTCATAGTGATCAGGAATAGCTCTACTTGGAGGTACCAATTGATAGGTATCGTGTCCAGCGTGTTGATGAATTTGTGTACCCACTGTTCTTGCGGAATGTCACTCCAGGCCTCTTCAAAGCTTCGCACATGGTCCTTTGGGCAACTTCGACATGTGTAGAGAACTTCACATCCTTCGACTTGTGATGAGAACCTCACTGTCATCAAGGTATGACACTGTATCTAATCTGTAATATTTCTTTTATGCGTCCCCCACCATCTTGCTGGTGTGGCTTTCAGTGTTGTGTATGTGTTATATTCTTTACATGTGTGTTAGTGGGTGCGTCAGATACGAAAACTACGTTTGACGATCCCGGATTTGTAAATTAATCCCGGATTAAGGGATTAGGATTTTGGTATCTACAGAATACCTAAAAACTTTGTATATATTGTATGGAAAATGGTGAAAATCGATATAATGAAAATAAGAAAGGTTTTCCCAGTTGAGGGTTTCCGGTATAAAATCTCTATGTACTCTGTGTATGAGCCATTGATTAATTTCTGTATTTCTTAAGAATCTATATGCATTGCTTTACTTCACAGCTTTAAAACTTACATGTGGTATCAGAGCTCGTTTTTGGCTTTAGAGGGAAGCCTTTGTTGCTGAGGGTTTGGCTCGGTCTTGATAGATCAAGTTTATCTTGGGTATATGATAAACCTGGGTTTGGTGGGAGATTTTTCAATGGATATTTGAGTAAAGAAAGAGGAATGGCGAGCTCATCTAGAATCGAGATAGAGAAGTTCAACGGTAAAAAATTGAGCTATGGAAGCTCAAGATGGAGGACCTTCTTGTAGACAAAGAACAATGGATCGCTGTGGATCCTGGTACACAGCCTACTGGTACACCATCTACAAGCACACAAGCTACTAGTACACAACCTACCAGTACACAAACTACTAGTACACCAACTACTGGTATGTCGAAAGAAGATTGGGACAAGTTGGACAAAAGAGCAAGGAGTACTATTCGACTCTACCTGGTAGATTCAGTGTTGTTGAATGTCTTGGGAGAATCTACAACCAATGAACTATGGGATAAGTTAGGGAATTTATATCAATCAAAGTCCCTGGTAAACAAGTTGTTTCTTTGAAAGAAGTTGTATCATCTTAGGATGGAAGATGGAGATTCTGTGATAGAACATCTAAATGCCTTTAATACTCTGGTAAGTCAACTTGGATCTGTTAATATTATGATTGCAAAAGAAGATAAGTGTATTACTTTGTTATGTTCTTTTCTAGACTCTTGGGATAATCTAGTTGTAGCAATAGGTAGTACCACTCAATCTACATTGAAGTATGAGGATGTAGTTGCATCCTTGTTATCTGAAGAGATGAGGCAGAATTGAATGGATGGTCACAACACATATGCTTTATTTGTAAGAGGGTGTACCCAATACAGGAACCCTGGTAAGCCTTTGGGATGGATTTCTAAATCTATAGGTAGATCTAAGTCTCCAGAAAAATCTTTGAGGAAATGCTGGAAGTGTGGTAAAACCGGGCATTATAAGAAAGATTGCAAGTCTAAGAAGGTTGAAAAACCAAAGGGATCTGATAGGACCTCTTCCATGGAGGTGAAAACCTCCACTAAAGAAAGAGGTGATGTTTACCTAGCATCTACAAGTACACATGCAGACCATGATGTATGGTTGATCGACTCAGGTGCATCATACCATATGACTCCTCACAGGGAGTAGTTCTTTGAATATGAAAAATATGATGGTGGTGATGTATTCCTAGGAGATGACTCGACAACAAAAATCTTGGGATGTGGAAGGGTTAAGTTGCTGCTAATGATGGAAGGATTAGAACTATTCCTGGGGTTCTACACATTCCAAAACTAGCCAGAAGCCTAATATCTGTAAGCAAGTTGAGTGATGCAGGAGTGAAAACTGTATTTGAAAAGAACACTTATAAGATGGTACGAGGAGAAATGGTGTCGATGAGGGGAGTTCATTGTGGAATTCTGTACAAGTTGTTTGGAAGAACTTATACTAATGGGTGTAACAGTTCTATTGTCCTTGAGCAGAAAAATGAAGGAGACAAGGCCAATACTGTCCCGGAAAAGAAGACCATGCTGTGGCATCAAAGATTGGGGCATATTGGAGAAAAGGGCCTTAGAACACTACACGGTAAAGGTATGATTGAAGGTATGTCTAATTGCACTCTAGATTTTTATTTCTATGAAAATTTCATATATGGTAAACAAAATTGAGTAAGATTCCCATCTGGTGCTACAAGAGCAAAGGGGATCTTAGAGTTGATACACAGTGATGTGTTTGGACCTATTCCTATTCCATCCCTAGGTAAATCTGTGTATTATGTTTCATTCATAGATGATTTTTCAAGGAACACATGGATTTATTTTCTTAGAAAGAAATCTGAGGTATTTGATAAATTTAAAGAGTTTAAGGCTCTGGTAGAAAATCAAACAGAGAAGAAAATAAAGGTATTGAGAACATATAATGGTGGAGAATTCTGCAGAAATGAATTCAAAGAATTCTGTAAGAAGTGTGGTATAGCAAGGCAGAAGACTACTCCATACACTCCTTAGTAGAATGGAGTTGCATAAAGGATGAACATGACACTGATGGAAAAAGAAAGGAGCATGCTCAGCGGTGCTGGGTTAGGACAAGAATTCTGGGCAGAGACAGTGAGTACAACATGTTACCTGGTCAATCGATCACCTTCATCAGTGTTGGATGATACAACTCCACACGAGGTATGGTCTAGAAAGAAACCCTCTCTTCAAAATCTTAGAGTTTTTGGTTGTGATGCTTATGTACATGTTCCAAAGGAAAATGGGAGTAAGCTGGATAATAAAGCTGAAAAGTGTATCTTTATTGGTTATAAAGATGGTGTGAAAGGTTATAAGCTTTGGAACCCAGAAACCAAGAAAACTGTTTACAGTCGAGATGTTGTTTTTAGAGAGGTAAAAGATGTGTCC
>ML781474.1:1077562-1102748 GCA_009831015.1 Picea engelmannii | reverse complement strand
GAAAACGACCAGAGCCTACTAAATCACACGATGTAAATACGATGTAACTCTATGCTCCATTAACTCATTAAAAACACGATATTCAGATCATGTTACAGTCAACATATAAGCAACAACAACTTATATTAAAACATAGGTTCAGCCTAATCTGATAACAGTAGCAAAATAGCAACAATAATGGTAGTCGTAGTGGTAACCCGTTCTCAACAATGAACACGGGTTTATATCAAAATCCTAGCGTTTGTAACAGTCTTAGACAAAGAAAACGTAAAGCAATGGATCCCTGATCCGAGAGTAATCTTGCAATGAAACTGAAAACTCATTTCACAACTTCGTGACATGTAGTGTCACGAAGTGTGAACACTTGAAGAATAATCGATCCAGGCCTCATGATGTCTTTCGGGCATTCTCTGGCAACGGCTCCAGCTGGCTGGTGAACCTGCTATCTCCCCTTCGAACCATAACGCATGCCATGATGCGTCGATTTCGAACTGCTCCACTGGTACCGCTACGGTGCGAGTTGGTACCTGGTACCGGAACCCTGCGCCAAGAATAGCAATGGTACCTACCCAAGTGATATTAGTCCAATTATCAATCTAAAGTATTAAAAATGCATAATAATAACTTGAATTTCAAAGATACCTTAGGTGACCCCTTTGAATGGTAAAGGGATGTTGATTATATCAAAAGGAGGTCAAAAAGGGTGGTACTGGCATATAGTTGGAGGTCAATAGTATGTAGTATGGGCAAAGAACATGGTCAAAACCGGGGACCAACACCTAGGTGTCTAAAACTCTAGGTCGACTTGACCCATGTTTTCAGGGCTTCGCCAGCCTGTCTTTCCTTCCTTCTCGCGCGGTGCTCCAAAGTATATAATGGTGGCTTTTCCCTCCTTCTAAGTCTTCCATGATCCTTCTTCCTTAGTTATCTTTCATCCCCAATCTCCTCGTCCAATGAATTTCTTTCTTAGGCTTTGCTCCATCTTTTGTTCTCTTTTGCTCACTTCAACCCAGTATCAGTCACCGTGTCTTCCACGAAGTTCTCTTTTTCCCTTTTCTTCCTTTTTCTTCGCTTCCTTCCATAACCAAGGGCCAACACTACAGAAGAATAAGAATTAGAAGAATAATATCCTCATACTCCAGTATTGAGGAGATCGGTTCAAGAAAGAAGTCTACCAAAAAGGTATACTCCATTTGATTTCCGTTCAAATTTTTCTTTGTCTATTACTGATGATGATCCTAGAAATGTCATGGAGGTAGTGGATTTAGAGGATGGAAATATATGGAAAAGGGCCATGGAAGAAGAAATGAAATCTTTGGATAAGAATGAGGCTTGGGATCTAGTGGAGTTGCCGACTAGAAGAAATCCCATTAGCAGTAAAAAAGGGTCCCCAATGGGGACGACAAAAAGCTATGTAAATGATGGAAACAAAGGTTTTTTACAATTACCAAAGGAATAAAGAATAATTTGGAATGAGTGTACAGATACATAAATGGGTGCCCCAATGCAATATGTCTTGGCCTATGAGGGCACAAGTTGCGTGGAGAATGGGTGGAGGGTGGGGGCCCCATAGGTGGGTTTCTATATGAGGGAAATGAATGGAGGGGAATCTACAGATGGGAAAACTGATTGTGGATGAAATGGATGGTTAATAATACTACAGAGGTACTTTCAAAATAGAACCTTGATGACATAACCTGGGAGTCCATTGGGAAAGATAAAAAATGAGGAGAAGGAGTATGTGGCTGATTCTCGAAAAATGTGTAAGACTATCGGGACTCCCATCCCTAAAGGCTGAAAACAACATAAGTGTCAAAGTGACAAGGTGAAATATGAATGGGACACCTCATGTGGGGAAGAGTTCTACCAGGTGATAGTACCAAATTGTGGTGGAGGTGTTAATACTGCAGATCCAGATATGAGGATCCTATAGTTGAATGTCAGAGGGTGTGACTGGAGGTTGAAATTGGTATTCATAGGGAATGACTACATTCTAGTGTCGATCATATACCTGAAGGGGCTTGTGTTGAATTATGATGACCAAGTACCTGCACACATTAAAAACCGAATACTCGATGTGAAAAATATCTGAAGATAAAGAACATATAACAATTATTCAATAATTGTGAATGTCAATATGCATGCATGAGTGTGTCATGGAAATATGCTCCGCCGGGGAAAAGTGAAAATGATCACCCGACGAAAATGACTATGTAAGTGGCCAAAAATGGTTTAGAAAATGGATCTTATGGGCTCCTATACCAAAAAATGAAAGTGGGGAAAAGGGCTTAGATATGGACGGTGGGTCCATAATGCCATCCCAGTTTCACTGACACTATGTGCGATCGGGTGGTAGTTTGGTGGGAGGACATGAACCTCCCCTTTGCTCGAGGACCGATGAAGAAATATAATGAATTACATTCATGGGAGAATTGGTATGGAGTGCTAGAGGGATCTCAGGTAGATATGTGTGGCGTTCTGTGACTAATTTGTGGCACATGTATGGGATAGGTGGGGAATGATGAGTGTAATGCCCATATTCAACATACATGGCACATGCGAAATTGGTTTGTATATTTTGTTTGCATGTGGTTGATGACTCTGTAGTAGGTTGGGATGTACTTGGTGGAGTGGAATGAAAAAGGGGTGCTTGAGGAAGCTGGATAAAACTGCGTAGCTTGGGAAGAGAATGACATGAGTGGGGTATCCTTTTATTTCACATAAGGTGCAAGGGAGTTGAACTCGGGGAGGTAGTGGAGCAATGGGTTCTTTCATCTTCCATCTGCCCCCAGCCATAGCAGTGGTGCTAGAAATTGGGGGTGAGTGCGGTGTGGCTGGAGTTAGTACTAGGATCTGCATCGGGATTCCCTTTGACCGAGGAGGGAGAGATGGTTGAGGAACCACCTCGGGTGGATGTAGATACCATACATGTATGGCGAGTACCATGTTCATAAGGGTAAGCATTGCTTCTACCTAGAATGATTTGACTCTAGGTGGGGGGTAGAAAAAGGGAATTAGGGTAATGGCCTGGGGGACTGTCTCCCAAACAAAGATTTTCCCCTGGAGGGGGGGGGGAGATCCGTGATAAGTGGTTGATGGCACTCTCAGGGAACTTCTGAGGTAGTATTTCTTCAACTGGTGGAACTTTGATATGGGGAGGGGACTCATTGATAGGAGTCTTGTCTCTGATGTCTATTCCTTTAGAGGAAACTACACACACCTGTGCTGAAAAAGATGGGTTTAGGAATGGTGGTAGTCCCTGATAAGTGCCCAACATGGATGGGTCCTGGAATAATATAGAGCCAATGTTGACAACTGGAAAATCATCTGAGCTAACACAAACAAGGGGGAGGATGTTATCGATGTTGGTGGAAGGGTTAGCCTCATAATGTGTAAGTTGTTTGATGGTGACGATCTTCCCATTTTGGGGGACCATTATTGTACGAAACATAGAGGAGGAAACCGCCTTCATAGCATACATGTAGTTGCATCTGAATAAGATATTGTAATCAAGCTGGGCATCAATAACTTCAATTTCAATGTGGATGGTTTTTTCCCCAATTTCTATGGGGACATTTTGACAAAGCCCTGCGAAAGATGTTGTTCAACCGTCGTAAGCTTGAAGGGTGATGACAGAGGGTACTAGCTCGGGGGAGCCAATTTTATTACATAAGTGTTTAGACATGATGCATGTGGATGCACCTTCATCGATGATACATCGATAAAATGTGGTGTTCTAGATATAAACTGGTATTTGGAAGGTTACTTGGGCAGGACGACGTGGTTCTCCACTATCAGAATCAAATGTGATCAACTGTGTGTCAACTGGGTCGACTGACCCCAAGGTAGAAAGAAAGGATTTTCGAAGTGATGGATAGGTTTGGATGACCTCCAACACAAACATGGCTGCAGAAGACTGGGCTAAATCATCAACTAGACTATAATTATGAGCAGTCCTAGCATGAGGGTTATGCACATTCTTCCATAAAGTCATACGTGGTATGCGAGGAATGGGTTCCACGTTAGGACGTGGAATCATCAATGGTTGTTCTGTAGTAGCTGGCAGTGTTTCTGAGGTGGTTGGGGTAGAGTCATGAGGCATACCGTATTGACGGTTGAGGGTTTGCAGAAGAATTTCTTCGCTGGTGAGGAGGACACTACGATCAATCAGATTCTCGGGTTGAGTGGCACTCGGGTTTGGATATTTCCCCAGTTGTGGTGGGGCAGGGTTGATCACTTGTTGGGTGTTCATCACACCTTGGTATGGTATGGTTTTTTTCAAAACATCCAGAGGTGGTGGTTGAAAATAATGTTGTGGGGCCTACTGAGGGGCAGATGGTGCTAGAGGGCCATGTGAGTTCATGGATGCCCTCATCTGTTGGAGATTGAGAATCTGGGGTAAATGATGAGTATAATTTCCATAATCACCACATATACTGAAAGGGAAGTTAGTCTGAATATTTTTTCTCTTCCCTTGTCGTGGTTGATTGTTATTGGTTCCCCCTTGGGGGTCTTGGTATTGGTTTCCCCTAGTGGCATGGTTGTGGGGGTGATTCCCTCCTGGTCGTGGATTTTCATTGTTTCAATTTTTTCCTTTTTTGTTTATTAGTTGCATTGGCCATATTCAACTATTCAAATGTATGAACCTATTGAATGGGAAAGGGTTGAACAAAGTTGACATCGACATGTGGTTGTCCCGGTGGAGGATTATCTAGCTGGGGAGGACTAGGAAATGGGAAATATGGATTGTTCTGTGGATAGGATCCATATGTTGTATAGAGAGTAGAGGTACTTCCACTACTTCTAGGGTTATATCCAGGGTTTGGGGGTGGACCTGTATTGGATTGAGAGACCGAATACGACATGGGTACTGGTGGGGGTGCCCCTAATGACTGAGGGGAAGCAACAAGATATGAATGTTGGTAAAGGGGAGGAGGATAATACGGGGGCCTTCCATATACTAGTGGATATTGAGGTGTGCCGTACATAGGTGTTTGTTGGGGGTTCAAATGGTGGTATTTTGTGGTACCAATTAATCCATCCGCTGAGTGGGACATCCCAAGTTTGTTCTGACTGAATGGTATGAGTCTTGGGACATCAGGGAGTACTGTGTATAAGTACCCTGACTATGCATAGATGAGGTCTTATTGTTGAGACTTGCTGATGTCTTTTTCTTCATATTGTGGGAAGGTGGAAGCCACATCTTTGACAAGAAGGGAGACAAGTGATCTGAGAAACCAATCAAGGCATTGCTGTTTGGTGGTTTTTTCTTTGCATAAACTATGTCATCGACGCCATTCATGAATGTGGTCAGCGATATGTGTGGCTGATGTTTGTTTAAACTCTGAGAGTATTTCAATACCATTTTCATGATGGATTGGTAGTTGAAAGAAGGTAGAAAATGCTTTGGCCAAAGATTTAAAGGTCACATGGGACCCAGATTTTGCATCTACATACCACTTGGATGATGGGCCAGTGAGTGTGTGTTGAAATAACCTTAATTGGATGGAGTCATCCATGATGTTGCTTGAACATCACCATAAGTTGAAGGTCATGACATGGTTGGCAGGGTCATCTCCTGCCTTTCCTTCAAACTTGGGGATGTCTGAAGGTAGTTTGGTGGGCATTGCAGGCCATGTAGAGTCATGCAATATAGGATCATTGGTGAGTTTTCTCAGATCCGACATGTTGAGAGAAGCCAAGTATGGCATATGAAGTGGCGGTGAAGGATTAGTTCCAACCATTGTGTGAGTGTTTTTTGTACCTGACCCTTGAGGGGGGTTAGGTGGGGTTGTACTTCCTCCTTGGGAAGAAGTTTTCCCCCCACTTCCATGTAAAGGAGAGCGAGTGGACGATTGACCTTGGGAATTGGACCCAAATAAAGTGGTGTTGTGGTGGGAAATCCCCCTATGGACTAGCATTTAGGGTTATATTATGCATGTAGATAAGACCGAAAGAATCTTACTTTCTACCTTTGCCCCATACCTAATCCCCATTTCTTTTAAGAAAATACATGGTTAAACGAACATACCTTGTTCCAGACGTTCGATGTCAATCCTTCTTCACACTTGATCACTTGTTGGTAGCTATCCTCTCAAGACTTACTTGTGTACAAAACAAGCAACAAACTCTACATGCATTTGTTCTACAGATTAATGGGTTAGAGATTCAAACATATATTCGCTAAACTATGAAGAACTCATATAGTGGGACAAGAAAATAATTTCATTATTATTAACTTTAATGAATCAACTAACAATGTCGAGACCGGCCACTGCTCCGCGAACCTGATCCTGGGATCCTCTTCAAATGTCCTCCAACTTCTTTGCTTTGTATATCTCTTTGCACAAGGATGGCTAAAGGGTTGGGACAATGGGAATGTGCAATTGGGTAGAGTTTCTTTACTATTATTCTCCTCCTCCAAATGGGACCCCTAACCCTTCTTTTATAGGCTAGAAGAAGCTAGGTATTTGGATGAACCCTCGACCATGCATGGCCTAGATTTTTAGTTAACTCACCCAAAGCTGTGTGTTCCATTGGCAACTTTCCTTTTTTTGTGATTTTGTAGGTAAACGTAGGCTGTTTTGGGTCAGCTAACCTGTACACGCATGTACTAATGGAGTAGGGCGCATGGGCCTTTATAAAAGAGGTTTTTTAAAGAGTTGTTCATCAATGCTTTGGCAAAGAAGGGATCTGATATGGCCTGAAGCCAGGTAAGCATGTATGGTGAAAATTAGGGTTATAACATATGCCCCCTAATGTGTGAGGTCAGAAGAGCATCTGATGGACGAAATACATTACCAATATTTACTGATGTGCTGAAAAAGTGAGCCCAGGGACTAGGAACTGGGAGGCACCGTCTGCAAAATAACAAATGTCTCACTGAGGTGGGCATACCCATGCTCGGGAGGAATGGGTGTTACAAACATACAAGTTCAAGGCACAAGGACAAGACTAATGTTCAGAATAATAATACTCAGGAAAAATCCTCTGGGGGCCAAGGGTGTTAAGACGCAGAAGCAAAGTGCTACAAGGCTGGCGTATAAGGTATGAAAACGCGGTTAACAAAACACACAATGGTAATGTCCTTCGATGTAAGTTTAACAATCCCAGAGAAGGTAAGCTCGGTGGTTTTTCATATTTAGAGAGTCTGAAAAAATGTAAAAGGAGACTCCATTGAGGTACCTTTTTCGAAGATAGTCTAGTCAGTTTGAAAAAGGGGGAAACTAGCACCGACAAGATGTCTATTCAAAACCATTTTAATGAGTGTGATAAGGACAAGATCACTCGACCATTTTTTCACTTTTAAGGAGTCCGAAAAAAGCTTAACTATGGACTCCATCAGGAATGTTCTTCTAGACCAGTTTAATGAGTGTGAAAGAATAAGGTCACTCGACGATCTTTTCAATTTTAGGGAGTCTGAAAAGAGCTTAACTATGGACTCTGTGGGGGTTCCTTTTTCGTAAATTTAGTCCGTCGGGCCCGAAAAAGGGTTAAAATGATACTTGAGAGTACTCTTCTAGAGAACTAAAGTTCCATAGAGTATACCTTTGTTCATACAGTTGACCATCTAGACCAAAAAAAGGGTAAACTACCATTAGATAGACGTGACTTCAAATTTTAGTTTAACGAGCGTGAAAGGCCACAAGATCACTTGACAATATTTTCATGTTTAGAGGGTTTGAAAAGGGCTTAAAAGAAGACCTGTTATATCTTTTTGGGATTCCTAAGGGTGAGGTCAAGAGTGAAAAGGAATCATGCAAATGAGGCTCAAACTTGTAATCAGGAAAAAAAACAAGGACTCCCGAGCCTATAGTTATTAGAGACAACATGGATACCATAATGAAACTAGGATCTACCTAGGGCATCCATGTTTTGGTAATCTCTACTACCAAGTTGCGACACTTATAAAGAAGCTATGATGGTTCCTCCCGAAGAGGGGAACCAGTCAACTTTCAGATATTTCCTTCAGGGCCGCATAACATAGCAGAATTGATGGGTCTATACTGTGTGGATGATATAGACCGCTCGAGCTCGCAGGTGCCCATAAGCAAGATTACTGACTTATCTCTACAGGAGATAGTATTGCTTATTGGGTGAATCACTGGTTTCACGACTCTACATCAGGCATCCCATGCATAGATGAACTACGTAGTCCAGTGCTTAAATGCACAAATTTTTGATTGGAGTACCACATTGCTTGAGTGTATGAAGAGGCAGTTGACAGATTTCCGTTTGTAGACACAGAGGAACTTTGGGTTCAAGACCATTCTATGCTCGTTCTTTTTTGAGAGAGTTCCAAGTTTTAGTCCTCGAGTAGTGGTACGAGGACATCAAGCCTCTCTTCCTTCTATGTGTAGATGGGCAGTATTACTGTCGTGACAGGGTGGCAGAAGGACCAATGAGTCCTTCGACAATGATTTCTTCATGTGGTTGTCATGATAGATCCCGGTTATAGAGGATTACCCCTATGCCGGGATTGATTTCTCGAGAGACCCTGAGATACCAATACCTCCTAGTGAGGAGCGAGGGGAGATGGGTAAGTCTCCACCATTGTAGTTGTTTTTTGTTAAACATATGTAATTTTTATGTTATTTTTTTTATATATATCATTTTTTTGTTATACCAGAGTATTTGAAGGATTTGTGTTCGTTGTGTGCAGATGTGGGACTAGTGAGACCAACTGACTATGCAAGGAACATGTGTCGTCCTCAGCTAGGGGCCACACCTGCCACCGCAGGGGGACTAGTAGTAGCAGGAGATCTTCCAGTTGGAGAGGCTGAGAGGGTATTGAGACAAGTCAAGAAGAACTTTACTGCGCTCACTCGCATGGTCCCTATGGTAGAGATTGAGGACCTGACACCATCTATGAAGCCTCATGTAGTGGGGGCACCACGGATGTGGGTCCGATTGTTTCGACATTTAGCCAACGCCGTGGATCAGTATAACAAGGCCCATAGGCCCTGACCTTAGCTAGACATTTTACATGCCACGAGCACTACTTGTATATATTTTTTGAGGGATTAAGCCCCATGAATTGTTACTGGTCATATTTTTGAGGTGCTTGCATCCATCTGTGTACTCTGGTTACTTTATGATATTATATATGGTTTTAATGTCTTTTGTGTTTTATGGATCATGTGTGAAAAAAACGTATTTACATGTTTATATGAATGTTCTTTCATATGTGTGCAAGATTCCAATCTAAAATTTGATTAGCTAGAGTATCTGTAACTTGGTTTAATTTCCTAGGAACATGAAAATATGTAATATAATCAAAGTTTCGTTCTAAGAGACATACCCCAAGGAATCGTCGGTGTAAATTTGGATCATGAACTTGATATACTCTATTTAACTGAGACACATTTAGCTGAGCGTTGAGATAGAACCGGAGATGAGAGATACCAAATGACAAGGCATCATGAAGCAACTCAATAACTGCAATATACTCGACGACATTGTTTATGGTGTCACCTAAGCATATACCTCTAGAAGATAATAACTAGCCTTGAGGTGTAAAGATTACCCAAGCTGCGGAGGCAAGCCTCTAAGTGTGTAGACTAGCATTGTCTTCATACCCAATGAACACCTCGGAATCACTTGACATCTGCCACAGTGACGAAAGATAACATCAACGACACATCCATAAAACTAAAAGAAACTAGAAAGTAATAGTAAAAAGATTATACATATGTTACAAAAAGCTACCCACAGTGACCTGCCTATGAGTAATACTTCTTGAGGTAGAGCCCATTTCTAGGCTCTACTAAAGCACTCCCTTCCAAATCTGAGGATGAATGGACCTATCATACTAACACTTGACCTTATGTTTGTGAGCCTCATTGGCCAAGGCCGCATCATGACACTGCTCATTGAGTTGCTCAAGGTATACTAACCATTCTTCAAGTGGAGAATTGTCTGGCAATAATTGTTCTGTCAAATTTAGAGACAAGATCTGACATTCTATAGGCAAGACTGCCTCCATCCCATAAACGAGTTGGAAAGGTGAGAAACTAGTTGCAGTCTTAATAGATGTTTGGTAAGCCCATAATGCCGATTATAACATCAAATGCCAATTTGACTTGGTTGAGTTGATCGTTCGCTGTAGAATGGTCTTAAGATTTTTGTTCACAACTTCCACCTGACCATTTGCTTGGGGGTAGTAGGGTGACGAATGTTCCTGCCGTAACCCAAGTTTTGACGTTAACTCGATCATCATCTGGTTTTGAAAGTGACTGCCATGGTCAGTGACAATCTCCCTTGGGACGTCGAACCTTGCTATTATCTGGTTGAATAAAAAGAGAGTTGCAGTCTCTCCATCATCTTTAAACATTGGCATATCTTCAACCCACTTTGTGAAGTAGTCTACAACTATGATGATATAGCGGTGCCCCCTTGCTGAAGGAGGGTTGCATGTAGTGTAGTCAATCCCTCACTTAGTGAAGGGACCAACTGTGATGACAAGAAACATGGGAGTGGGATGTGCCTTCATCTTCCGAGAGAAGATTTGGCACATGTGGCACTTCTTGACTAATTGGATACAATCTTTGATAAGTGTCGGCGAGAAGTAACCTACTCATAGAATCTTTTGGGCTATTTCCAACCTAGACAAATGACCACCACAGGCTCCGGTATGGAAATTATTAAGAATGATAATGAATTCTTCGTGAGTGAGACATCGGCGCAGGATGCAGTCTACACCTCTCCGATACAATGTATCATTGAGTATGAGATAATTCTTAGCCTGATGGCGTATGTGTCGATTCTCATCATGAGAAGTAGAGGTGGGACACTTCAAAGTATGGAGATAGATAAGTATATCTCCAGACCAGGGATCTGAAGAGGTGATCAAAAACATATCTCCTTTGATAGGTGACTCTTTGGGCACAAGATCACCTGACTCAACCGAAAGTTCCGAAATAAGTTCTATGAAAACTAGTGACTTTTTTTATTTTGCTGAAACAAAATCTAAGTCAAACTTCTGGAGGATGACTATCCATCTACTGATCTTTCCGCCTATTACCCATCCTGTCAACATGTACTGAAATGGATTCACGACAACAATGACGGTGGTCTTGTGAAACAAAACATAATGACAGAACCATTGAACAACATGGACTGCTTCCAACGCAAGTTTTTTGATATGAGAATAATTGAGTTTCGGTCCTACGAGGCCTCGACTCAGGTAGTAGATGACATATTTTGAGAACAAGTCATCTTCCTGAACTAAGACCATGCCAATGGTTGACTCTGCTGCAACTAGATATAATAATAAATCCTTGTTATAGTTAGGTGGTCGGAGCAGAGAAGCAATTGTGAGTGCATGTTTCAATGTGGCGAAAGAGCGTTGAGTGGAATCATCCCAATAAAAAGGAATGCATTTTTTAAGTAAGCACATAAAGCCCTTGGTGATCTTGGCATAGTTAGCGATAAAGAATCTTAGAAAATTTTCCTTGCCCTGTAGACTCTGAAGTTGAAGGATTGTGCATGGGGGGGGAAACTAAATTATTGCCTCAACCTTGAGAGGATTGACCATGATCCCTATTGTTGACACTATGAAACCTAAAAAACGTCCTGAAGTTACACAAAAGATGCACTTGTTTGGATTCAAGCGAATCCGGAAGTAGAGACAACGCTCAAAGATAAGTTGGAGGTCTATGGGATGATCCGTTCTCTTGTGAGATCGAGATGCTAAAGCATATAAATAGGCCTCGAATATATGCTTGAGGTAATGGAAAGCAAAAGACATGGCCCGTTGAAAGGTGGCTCCATCATTTTTGAGACCAAAAGGCATCTTACGATATGCGAATGTACCCCATGGACAAATGAATGTTGTTTTGTGCTGGTCTTTGAGTTTTATTTGTATTTGGTTATATCTCGAAAAACCATCCATGAAAGAGAAGGCCTCACAACCTGCACATTCATCAATTATCTGGTCAATGAATGGTGTGGGAAAATTATCTTTGGGACAGGCCTTTTTCAAATCACGAAAGTCTGTACACACACGAATTGTGCCTTGTTGTTTATTGACCGACATGGGATTTGACACCCATTGGGTCAAATGGATAGGATAGATAAAACCGAATTTTAGCAGTTTCTCAACCTCAACCTTAATGGTTGCTGCTTTCTTGGGGTTAATTGGATGAAGCTTCTACCGGATAGGCTTGACATCTGGATACATTGTGATTTCATCTTCAACTATTTTTTGATCGATGCCTGGCATTTCCTCGTAAGACCAGGAAAAAATGTCGCATAATTCTTTAAAAATATCTGTGTAGATTTGAATATCTCTGGGGGAGTATTCAACTCTGATGAAAACATTCTCCATGATGCTAGGGTTTTGGGAGATATTGATTGGTAAGGTTTCAATGATAGTTGCCATATTACCCTCAACATAAACCTCGTGTATACATAAGGGATTAATAGGACAAGACCTATCTCCCGTCATAATCAAGGTGAATTCTTTGGCTTTGATTATGTTTAACTCTGGGAGGAAGTATGATCTGTGATGAAGATCTTCCCAGGGTTTGTCTGGACTAGTCATTGCCTCAAGTATAGCTTCATCAGAGGGAAAAACTAAGTCTAATGAATCGGTGTGAGAAAGAGAACCCTGAGCCCAAATAGGCTCTAGAAGTGGATCGAACTCTTGTGTAGGAGTTGGATTAGTGTTGGATGAAGCTTGCTGGACTAAAGAGTACACTACTTCAACTACGGACAAGGGAATGGACATGCCTAGGTGCCCTGTCCCATCCATCGTGGCCGATGGGGAAGGAAGTGTCCACAGATCGTCGAAGTAAGTCGTGTAGAATGATGAAACTTGAAAAATCTCAACCTTATGGTGATTGGATATAAACTTGATATCGCCTTGAGGGGGCGGGTAATCAAAGGTACCCATCAAAGATGGGCACAAACCAACCCCTACGTTGACTACACTTGGTTGAGTATTATCAATCATCGGGACCGTGGATGCCCCCAATGAAAGGTTAGGTCTGGAGAAAGACAATTGATTGATGGTCACTATTCGGCCCTCGTGTGGAAACAACAAGACCCAGAAAACTATAGCAACCACAACTTGCATGGCATAAGTCCAACTACTTCCTAACAAGAGGTTATAGTCGAGGGGCACATTGACTACCTCTACTTCGACACACATGGTCTTTCCTCCTAACTACACGGGGAAAGAGGGAATGATACCATGTGGTTGGAATGAATGACCGTCAAAAGTAATGAGGAGAGTAGGTGACAGATACAAAATGGGTTGGCCAACGACCTTCCAACATGCCAATGCCATAACGCATGTCGAGGCTCCCTCATCAACCACCGTGCAAAAGATATTTCGAGTAAAATTTTTTGTGGGATAAGCCACTACTATCTGAAACGCTACATGGTAATGCAGACGAGGTTTTAGGTTGGTTGTATACAGCATGATTGTACCTAGATTACAAGTATCGAAAGATCCTAAAGCGGTTAAAAAGGCTTTCCTATGGGAAGGGTAGCTTTGGAGGACCTCAGAAGCGAACATCGCACAAGGGGTTTGTGATAAATCTTCCACCACATAATAGTTCTAGGCGGCCCTTGCATTTGGGTTGTGAGAAGATTTTTTGAACGCACCTTTGGGGATGCATGTCATTGTTTCACTGAACGTCTTCTTAATCTGTAAAGGAGAAGATGGGAGTTTGGATTCTTTCCCCTTCTCAGAAGTGCTTGGTTTACTATAGTCATGCACTCTAGTAAATATAAAAGCATCACCCTTCACCATATATAAATTCGTGGATGCGGGGTTGTTTGAAGATGGAGAGGGTCCTTGGCTACCCCCTTCTATGCTTGCAGAGGCTTGGGTTAGATTTTTCCCATGTTGAAATGGATTGGTTAACACAACATGCTATTGCTGAATCACAAACTTTTGGGCTTCTGCAAGCCGAGGACATAGATGGGTCAGGTGGTCTTCCGCACATAAGTTACATGGATACCTCGCCTTCCATTTCTCAGTGTTGTCCTCGCCAGCATTATCGGTAGGTTTTTTATCCCTCTTACCCTTATTTTGTTGTTTTTTCTTTCCTTCAGGCTGATGGGTGGCCTTTGGATTAGTCGATTTCACTGTGTGTACATCCGACGTTTTAGTAGGGGGATTAGCCAAAGTAGTAGCTTGGTTGGCTGCTGTGTGTTGTATAGACAACTGCTACAACTGCTTTGTCAATTGCTCAAAGAGCTTTGTTTGTGTTGAACCAACAATACCATCGGCATGTGGTCCAACTCTCTATCTGGTGTTATCAAGTATTGAGCGTGGCACATCTAGCAAGATATCATATAATAAACCAGACTAAGAATAGATTAGCTCAATTTGTTGAGCTCTCGTGATGGTGTCTTCTTTGGAAAATACTCCCGACGTCGCGACGTCTTTGGATAACTATGGGACCAAAGAATTAAGGAACCACTCGAGCAGGAATGCTGGTGGGACTGTTACCTTAATTAAACTCTTTCAACGTCTCCATTCTCGGATGTGATCAGAGATATGGTCCACTTTCATTTGTGAGAAATTGGCCAGCAATTCGATGCCAGTGTCATATCTCACAGGTAACTGGAAATGGTTTAGGAAAGCCATCGCCAGTTCTTCGAAGGAAGAGTATCTTGAGAGATCGAGCTCAATGTACCATTTAGTGACACTCCCAATGAGAGTAAATTGAAACAATCACAACTGTATAGAGTTTTCTTTAAACGAGTTAGATGAGCACCAAAGATGGAAGGTAGTCACATGATCTCCTAGATCTTCGTCAGGCTTGGCTTCAAACTTTGGCATGTCCGAAGGCAAGTTCGTCAGCATAGGAGGCCAACACAGATTGTGATAGATAGGTTCATTCAACAACCTTACCAAGTTTGGAAAATGTAAAGTTGCCAGGAAGGGTAGTTTGGGTTGTTGGTGATAACCTGGGAAAAAGGGGTCTGGAGTTTGACTGACACTAGGTTGCCAGGAAAAGTTTAGCTACTGGCCCGGATTCTGGTAAAAACCATGGTCATGGACAGCGTATGGATTTTGCGTGTGAGGAGACATCATCAACTGATTTCCAAAATAGGACATAGATGGTTGGGCATGCATTACATTTGAAGGACTTTGGGAAGGGTTGCCCCATGTGGGTCCCGTGGGGATAGGCATAGTACTTTGTCTGGGGTTCCATTGATTGTGAAAATAATTACCCTAGATCGACATTCCTGACGAGGGAACAGATCCCTGCTAAGAATTCCAAGGCCCTGATGCAGAAGAAGTTCCTGGGTGTGCCCCATGTGTAGGAATAATACCCTAGATAGGAATAGGTTGTCCGAAACTAGGGTTGCCCCCAGTTGGGAAAGTAGTTGACGAGAAGGCGTTGTTACCAAATGCACCAAAAAAAGAAAACAATGTTGAACCTACCGACATATTATGTGAAGGTGGTCCTTGACTCCCTACTCCAAGTAAACTATGGTGTGCAGGTGGCTCGATGGATTGCTGATGCGTGCCACCGAGTGAAGGGGACGAAGGAGGTATATGACCTCCCCCGTAAGGGAAAGCATTAAAAGGAGCAGGAGTGACTCCCATGTGTCCTTGCAGAGGAGTGTTAGAGCTCCCTACCCCCAAATCTGAAGTCTGTGAAGTGGAGTAGGAAAGTACAGGACTTGTACCTGAACTAGGCATCCCATATGAGAACGGAGGGCCTGCCGCACTTGGTGTGAAAGGGGTTGTGGCTGCCACCAGAGATGGGATTAGACCACTATACGATGTAGAGGCAGTCGATACCATGGTGGCTCAGACCAGTGACGGTGGGTTAGGAGGTGGAAACTCTCCTGTGGTGACAACCGTAGTGGGAATTGAATAATTCCCAGAAGGAGTAACAACATTTGTTTCCATTGTTGTGTGTGACACTGTCTGGCACTCGTAAGGATGAATCGGTACAATGGTGGGGGTCGAAAGATCAATGGTGGAGGTTTCAACCAGACCAAAATATTTCACTTCAAGGTCTAAAACGGTCGATTCCTCTGGATGTTGGTCAAGCACAATTTCTTGTGACCCGGCCGCTTCAAAAGACCCTTGTTGGTCTATCTTTCGCCTTAGTGGTGGCGCGGGTCGCTCCAGTGTAACCGAAGACAGGACAAGAAGCCTTCATGACCAACAGATCTCGTGATCCTCCACTGTGTGAGAAGATCAAAGACACTCTAGGGCATTCTAATCATTCAAAAACAACACACACTAAAAAGTTCCCTATAATATAAGACAAGTAAACACTAAATTAATTGGAAGAACAATTACAACAACCAACACTGGAGCAACTTACCGGTGCAAGTGAAACTCGAACAAGGAAGCAACCTATAGTTATACTCTACAAAGTGTGGCCTGATGTCTATCCTAGGTACTGCGGTATACCCTCGCAGTCACCTGTGTATGTCCCTAAAAAAGAAAGGCAACTAGATTGCCAACGCACAAATAGTCACTAGGCGGGTACAGTTGAAAGTCGGGTAGACCACAATGAGTAGGGTATCGAGCCCGAAACCTGTCAAGGGTATCGAGAGCAAGTGGTCTAGAAGACAACTGAGGACCTCAAACTGATTCAAGACCCACGAAGCTCTGTGGAAAATGAAATCGACAGAATCCCAAGACAAGCCCTCTATATGTGTTCTCCACTACGATTTGTCCAACTTTGGAGGGGTTATCTCTGCTACCTTTCTGCACGTGACCTCATTTTTATCCCCTGTGTTAGATTGGGGTCCCAGATAACTTTCATGATAATGGACTTGGAAACTCCCTAACTCAGACTCCAATGTTTGATTTTAATGGCCTTGGAGAGTTTCCTCTCCAACCTAATCCTGAACTAGTTGGTTAACCCTACAAACATAAAAGTATAATGAATTTTAGATTTAGCGCTAATTTTATGGCTTGTCTTATGTCAAAGGGTATGGAAGTGAAACTAGTGATGTTTGAAAGAAGAAAGTAAAAATGAACAAAAAGATGGAAACAAAAACCTTCACTTAATGCAAATTTTCAACAACTTTTCAATTTTTTTTTGTTTTTTTAAACATTTTTCTAAGATCCTTTGAACAACAAACTCAAAGAAAGATTTCACTCGACTACAAGCTACTTACGATCTAAGAAAACTATCAAGAACTTATGAAAGAAAAGACTTTTCCCTGGTTACTAATGCAAAACAACACTTTTCAACCAAACAAGAAAATGAAAGTTTTTTATTTTATTTGTTTGAATGCTCACAAAGAAAAAAGGAAAAATATCAACAAGTCAAAAACCAAGAAAAAAAACTTCTAGCCTAATCGAAGATCACAAAGAATCACTTCAAGAAATGACACACTAACAACTTAAAAAAGGACTCTCACACTTGTATAAAAACCCTAAAGAAAATTTTGATGAAAACTTTTAAATGAAAAAAGAAAGCTATGGCTGAGATCAAACCTAAGCTACTGACTACTAGGACAAAGATTAAAAAACCTGAGATGTATAACTCTTGTCAAGGGAAAGGATGAATGCCTCACCCTCAACAAAAAACTATCCTGCACAAGCACACTACTGACAATTCAACAACAAGCGTGTGCACGCGAGATGTGTAGAGCTAGAGGGCTCGTGCATGCATGATGGCCTTATACAGGTTGCATGTATCTCTAAAACTATGAAACAAATAAAAACAAACAATCCAAAATAGGAAGAGACCACTGATATTGAGAGCTAGGATCTCTTGAAGGCTTAGACACTTTATTTAACAGAAAAAAGAAAACAATGCAAGGAAAAAATTTGTAAAACAAACCAATCTGAGATGAACCCTAAGCTATAGAATGAAAAAAACCAAGACTATAAAGAGTTCCAGAAAACCCCTGAGAATGACTAATTTTGACAGGGAAGAGGATGACTGCCTCAAATTTTTTCTAGAATCATACATGCTACTGTTACTTATTCAACTAGCATTTACACACGGGCTGTAAGAATGTAGGGCGCAGGTACATGTGTGCAGACCTTGTGCAGGTCGCGTGTACCTCTGTGGGTCTCGAAAAAAATTACAGTCGAGCAAAGAAACAAATATAGATGGTATGGAAGACCATAATCTCTGTCAGCTCAGACTTTGCAGAAACTTGAAAGAAAAGGAAAGAAAACTAGTCTTTTTAAAAATACCCAAAAATATTCATAGGAACCCTAAAGACATCCCCAATATGGTCGCCGATTTTGTTGTGGTGGGAAATCCCCCTATGGACTAGCATTTAGGGTTATATTATGCATGCAGATAAGACCAAAAGAATCCTACTTTCTACCTTCACCCCAGACCTAATCCCCATTTCTTTTAAGCAAATAAATGGTTAAACGAACATACCTTGTTCCATACGTTTGATGTCGATCCTTCTTCATGCTTGATCGCTTGTTGGCAGCTATCCTCTCAAGACTGACCTGCGTACAAAACAAGCAACAAACTCTACATCCATTTATTCTACAGATTAATGGGTTAGAGATTCAAAAATATATTCGCTAAACTATGAATAACTCATATAGTGGGACGGGAAAATAATTTCTTTATTATTAATTTTAATGAATCAACTTACAATGTTGAGACCGACCACTGCTCCGTGAACCTGATCCTAGGATTCTCTTCAAATGTCCTCCAACTTCTTTGTTTTGTATCTCTCTTTGCACATTGATGGATAAAGGGTTGGGACAATAGGAATGTGCAATTGGGTAGAGTTTCTTTACTATTATTCTCCTCCTCCAAATGGGAACCCTAACCCTTCTTTTATAGGCTAGAAGAAGCTAGGTATTTGGATGAACCCTCGGCCATGCCTGGCCAAGAGTTTCAATTAACTCACCCAAAGATGTGTGTTCCGTCGACAAATTTCCTTTTTTCATTCTTTTGTAGGTACATGTAGGCTATTTTGGGTCAGCTAGAGTGTACATGCATGCAATAATGGAGTAGGGCTCATGGGCCTTTATAAAAGAGGTTTTTTAAAGAGTTGTTCAACAATTCTTTGGCAAAGAAGGGATTTGAGATGGCCGGATGCTAGGTAATCATGTATGGTGCAAATTAGGGTTATAACAAGTGGAACCAAGCAAAGATGATCCTAAGACAGTCACACTCGCAGGGGTGTGAGAAGGTGGATCCGATGAGTTGAAAATACTAGGGACTCCCCCTAGGATAGGAGGGATATTTAGCAAGTGTTATAACCCTATAATTTATAGGATCAACTCGTGACTGAAATTTTTTATCCTTTTATTGTTTTGGTTGTCAAATGATTTTTCATTCTGCGAATAATTTGAGAAAAAAGAAAAGAAAGAAAAGAAAAAGAAAAGAAAGAAAAATAATAAAAGAGGGCATAAAAGAAATTGGATAGATCCCCATGCAATAATAGTGGCTTGGTTCATATAGTCTAAACATGGCCAAGTCCTTTTAAATTGATGTTGATAGGAGTAGTGAATAATCTTGGCTAAACTATTTAATCTTAGCCAAGAACATTAGGTTAGCTAGTGAATAAATTTTACCAAACTGCCTAATCTTGGTCAAATAACCCCAGGATAGAGTAATTTCTTAGTCCAACAATTTAATCTGGGCTAAATGTCGTAGGTTATTAGGTTCCAACATAGGGTAGTTTGCTTTATCTTAATAAAATAGGCATGATGATCGATGTTGAACCATATCTTTGGCGTTTTAAGGGTTTGATGTCTAACCCCCATGGTGATTAAAAACAAAGAAAGCTTGGGCGAACCCACATAATGCACTTATCCTAAGTTTTAGAGAAAATATGACTTTTCTCTCACACAGTAAAGACAACGCATAGATGAGCAGCTGAAGAGAGGGCACCCGGATCTACAGTTGAAAAGTCTTTCCGGACCCCCCAACCGTTTTACCTTTAATGGTAGGGGAGGGGGGTCTGGAATCATGTATAAAGATAGCACACATCTCAATGGCTATGGAATAGGTGCATAGATCCATGGTCAAGATTGAATTCTATACCCCCCCTCGACCATTCTGCTTTTAATGGTGGGGGGGGTCTGGAATGTTGGTTAAACATGGTGCTCAGATCTATGGTCCAGCAGTAGGCGCAGTGGCGCACCAATGAACGGATGATGATATTTTTTAGACCCCCCTAACTTCTCTGCTTTTAACGATGGGAGGGGGGGGGGGTCTAGAATGGAGTGATTTTCTGGCAGGCCCTTCTTCTCTATATGGCAGGAATCCATTGGTCCAGATTCCCATCGCTTACCATTTTTTGACATACCCCCATCACCCCATGACATCATTTTCCACTTTTCCCTAAGGGTCACGTCTCATAACTCTGTCAGTCCATTCCCCCTGTTCACCCATTACAAGTCCCTTTACCATGGTCATTTCCCCAATCAACACCCACCACGTCACCCAGTCGTATTTGTCATTCATTGTTACCTACCATCTCACACTCTAAAAGAACCATTGGCCATTTATTATTGGCTAACTTATCCGTTAGCCTACTGACCTGTCTCCCGTGCCTAAAAAGTATCCATTTTCTCAAAACTACCTTTTCCCTTCATTCTCCCATTGCTTACAGTGTCGTCTCACTAGAGAATATTTTTCCCGTCGCACCAGAACATAATTTTCCCAATTTTCTCTCCATTTCAGTCAACCGTCCAAAACCATAGTCATTGCCACTAATGTTTGTTTGACTTGCAGGTATTTTCACTGTGATGGTGCCAAAATGAAAGAAATCAAAAGCTGAGGAAAATCCTTTCCTCCCGCCTCCTGTCGACCTTGACAGGATCCATTTGGCTGACAAGGATCATTTAATTGCAGACACCAGGTGTGAATTTGATTTTGTGGACTTGAAGTCATGGCTCAAAGAGTTTTTCTTAGATCAAAGCGATGAGATTGGGCTCTGGGAGTCCAACCTTCCTCTGTATCTTTTCCCCTAGGTTCACCATTTCCCTGAATTTGCTCTTAAATGCCAGACTCATTACCTCCCCGACCAGAGAGCCATAGTTTCTTCATCAGGAGAAACTTTGTTCTTCATTACACCAAAAGCCATTGATCATATGATGCAAATACCCAAAGATGAATCCGCATCCCATTTCAATCTCGAAGTCATCACGGAGCTGTACTAGAAACTATCATTCCCTCAAAGAGCCTAGATCTTCGAGCTTTTCCTCCCTCAGGCTTCTCATCTCCCGAAGACAAATCCCCCATACCCTTCTTCCATGTTCTCAGTAAAGGGAAACCAAATCATTTTGTTACTCTATACTTTGATGGGTTATTTTTTCGACCAATGGGTGGATGAACCCATATTGGGTTTTCTGTCCATTTTCTCCACAGAAGAAAAACCCACCACACAGTTCGATTACAACACTTTCCTAGTGGACGATATTCATGAGAAATTCTTAAACTTCGCCTCTGAAGGCATGTTCTAGTATTCCTCAATACTGGCTTACATGTTCACTTTCTTTCAAGCGGACATGTTCTCCTTTTAAATGCAGAAAATGGATGTGGATGGGAGGCCGTAGGGGGTAACAGCTTGGACTTCACTACTCAGACAAAATTCGATAGAGTTCAGTTTCAAAATTTTTATCAAGCAGTTATACCATCCTATGGTGAGCATGCTCAGTGGTAGACCTGAACCAAGAATACATGAGGAGATTCAGAGGATTTTACATCTCTCAGACCTTGCAAAGACTGGAGACTGGTATCTCTACCAAAATCACACTAAGATCAGAGTATATGGATGCGAGTTGTCTCCATACAAATTGCCCAAGTATCTACCCATGAGGATATTTTCCCTGGAGTATTTAAGGCAAATGATTAACTCAGATGATATACATTTGTGTCTCTGAAAAAGAAACAACAACTTAGAATTAAAGGGAAAATAGGGTCTTTCATCTGCAATAGCCGAGGCACTAGGGAGGAAGTAGAAAGACTGTTGAAAGAAATGAAGTTTCATATTAATTTACTATGGCACTATGATCCATGTAGGATAATTTCTGAATGAGGGTTAAAAATAAAAATATTCCACATGTTCATACACCCAAGCCTGAGATAGAGAAATTCACAAATCAAACAGAGTGGGATCCAAACACTCTGGTAGAGATAGAACAACAGGACCCTTCGATCACCATCTCATAGACAACTACACCATAGGTTCCCAAAGAGAAAAGATCTAGGAATGATACTTCACCTTCCGTCACAGAAGTCTCGGCTGAAGATTTCCAATTACACACCAAAAGGCCAAAAGCTAGTCACACACCTGACACGGCTGGTGAAAAGGGAATCCAATCCACTGAAACTATGAAAGATGATCAGTCACTTCTTAGCACAAGAAACAAGCAAATCATGTCTACAGTCTTTCCTAAGAAGCCCATGACTACTCTACCAGTCGAACAACCAAGCAAAGCAGGACCAAAATTGAGTGTTTTTGAGAAGTATGACCTGATCAAAAAGAAAAATCAGACACTGACCAGCAGTACTTATGCTCAGTTTTGGAAACATACTTCAACTACACAGCACAGACTGTTGTCTACATTCGATACAGAGAAGGGTAGACTACACATGGATTTTCTACAGTCACATGTGCCAGACCCAAAAGTAATCACTGATTACAAAAGAGCAACATTTGAGTTTCATACTAGAGATGTGCATCCCGCTGATCAAATGGATCTGCATAGGCAAACTGGAGAAATGGTTTTCTCCACGTTGGCAAATGATTCTACTACGGTTGCTAAATTACAGGTATCTCTGAGCAATGTTTAGACACAACTGAAATTAGAAAATATATCATCCTTTGCAAAAGATAATAGAATTAAGATGTTGGAAGAATTGGTCCTCAAGATCGGGTATGACCCCTCGAATGTGAAAGCAGTTGAGGAGATGTTAAAAAAGAAAAAATCCGATATAGCATCTCTGAGGAAACAACTAAAAATACCACCAACAGAATATGCACAAGCAAAGGAGATAGCCGAGACAGAAGGTGAAAAGGATGAGATTCTCAAGTTGATCATGGAGCAGAATGCACAGTTGAAAGATATAGAAGAAGAAATTGAAAGGTTATTGAAAGAGAAGGAACAATCAAAGCCCATGGAAGTCATTCCATTGAGAAAATTTCCACTCACAAGAGTAAACACAACATATACAATAGATATTCCCTCAATAACTCCACTGGCAGCTCTGGAGAAGACAATAGAACTGGAAAAATCCATGGAAGAGATGAATTTGCAAGAGACAGAGATTAGCAGACTTAAAAAGGAGGTTGAGAACCTTCAAGAACTCAAGTATTCTTACCAAACTAGCTACTCCAAGGAGAAACAAACATCAGACAAGCTCAAATAGGAATTGCAACAACTTCAAAAGCAAACAGTGACAGGAAAAACACTTACCGAGGTCAAGGAAAGTGTCTGGATGGATATCACCAAGTCCGTAAATGAAATTTGGCCTATGGTACAAATCATGTTCGAGTAAAATGAACTAGTGCAAAGAAGCAAGGAGGCTATTGAGAAAACAAGAGGAGAACTGGGAGAGATGCCCATAGAAGCCATTGAGATCATTAAATTCCCGAATTCAAAAACCAGAGAAGAGTTAGAGGATTTGAAAATTGAAGATAGGGCATAAACTATCCTCGAGGTCAAAAGGGTCCTAACCAAAATAGGATTGATGCTACAGCTGGAGGAAAAGGTCCAGACCATGGACATAGGAGTACAAATATTTTTTAGCAAAATTGGAGCTCTGCAGAACAAAGGCCTCCCTGGCTTAAGGGTCATAAATGACAAGTTGATGACACTGTCTGATTATAAAAGGAAACTAGCCACCGTGGCTAAAGATAGTTCAAAATTCTCGAGAATATAGGGTAGTATCACAAGAAAGGCGTTCTTAGAATCTTTACAGTCAGACATCAGCATACAACATGAGATCCAGTACATTTTCATTGTCAAGCCAACTTTTGCCAAGTATACAGAGATGGATGAAGTATACCGAAGACTACTCAAAGTCAGTGTTCCCAGTCACCTCCAATGGGAAGAGATTTGCAATCTGATCGAGTAGGAGATGAGGTGTCTAAAGCCTAGTCAACTATCTAGTCAGACGAGGTCATGCAGAGGCCTCACCAATGGTTTACCCCAGAAATCAACATTAAGTTTCAACACATCATCAAACAGTTCCTGAATTTTTGTATTTTGTTGAGTTAGTTAGCTAAATTTAGAACTGCCATGTCCTCAGCTTTAATGAAATGATCGTATGCAATTTTTTATTATAAATACTTCAAACTTTGAAGTACCAAGGGTTTATCTTTACGCCCTGTAAGCCAGAAAGACTGTAATTTTTATCAAGAGATCTTCCAGTAATATAAAGAGTCATTTCACATGATTCTCATGTGTTATTCATTGGTGATGTTTTCTTTTCTATGTTAAATGTTTTTCTCTCTCAGTTGTCATATTGTTTTCTAATCTAATCGTTTAAAGTAGTGCATGTTGCAGGATTTATCTTTGTATACCTTGTTTCTGGCTTTGAAAGATCTTAATGTTTATCTTTATGATATTACAGTGAATAAATTCTTAAATGCTTCTTTACTTTAATTGATATTCTCATCTTTTCTTCTATTCATCATTTTACTGCTAAAGAATCCAATGAAAGCATTATCTTCACCTGTGAAAAGAATCTTTTAGTTTCTGTTTCGATTTCTATCTTTATAATATAGAACCCATAGCCCAACGGAGGCGTAAACCCTTTTCAGCCAACTTAACAAAAACAATAACAAACCTTTTCAATCTTATTTTGTTTAACTAGCCTAATATCTTAAAGTTAAAACATAGCTAAATCATACAAAGAGATCCCTCTCTGAAGTTGGTAGGGATAGATTTCAGTTTCGAAGTGGTTTGTTAAATTTACCTCTTGTAAATTTCTTTTACTCTAACAACCTCTGGGAATTTACAGAGCGTTAACAACAAACATATGGAACGATGGGGTTTCTGTGGGTCCCCTATGATATCTGACTAGAAAAGTGGATGTGTGCAAATGGTGGTGAGAGAAATAAATGAACAAGAGTCTTTGTTTATAATTTTTGGACCTTCAAAATATATCTCATGTTAAGAACCAAACATCAATATAGCATATAAAAACCTCAGAAAAAGTACTCAACGCCTTGAAAAAGAGATAATTTCAGATAATAAGCCTCTTCGAGGGGGCAACCTCCTTTTACCCCACTTAAATGTTCAAGTACAAGA
>ML781474.1:1047840-1064024 GCA_009831015.1 Picea engelmannii | reverse complement strand
GGAAACATATTAATGAATGGGATAAGGCATTTAATAATGGGATAAGGTATTTAATAATGGGATAAGGTATTAGGTGGGGGAGTTAATGAAGGGAAGGCGGTGAAGGAGGAATAAGGGGGGGGGGAGGAGTTTGGAGGGAGGATCACTCGACGGGGAGTGGAGAAGGATTTTGGGAGAGCTCTAAGTATTGGACAGAGGGAGGAATTTTGTGAGTGGTATTGACAAAGTGGAATTTACAGTGCACCGGGGGGTTGCTGGGGGTTTTGGGCACAGAGGGTTAGGATATCTGTTGATATCCTAGGGCTAGGAGCTAACTAGTCGGCAGGGAGGTCGGTTTTGGGTGGTGTTCTAAAGAAGCGGGAAGGGAGTAGGCTGTGGACAACAAGAAGGATTAGTAGCATCAGAGTTAAGGTATTTCTTTAAAATTCATGCATTGTTTTGTACAAAAATTTGTTATTAAATTTTATTACTTGAAATATTAGATTGCGAATGTGCTAGATTAAGTAATTTTTAAATTTTACTGTAGTGTTGTAATTCAATGGTTGCTTAAATTAATTTAGATCCATTACATTTGGTATCAGAGCCAATGGTTGAAATACTGGAGCCTTAAGGGCCAAAGTCCCTCCCGCCTAACCTGCAAACCAAACCAAACGNGCAACAAGAATGGAAAATGTAAAAATATAAATTTTACTACTAAGTATAAACTAATTTAAACTAATTGGTTGTTTAAATTATGCAGCTATTACATTTTGAAACTGCAACAATATAACTAGCGATAAAAACCTTCACTCTCTAAAGAAAAATATTAAACCCATATTGAATCAATATTTTTGAAAAAAAAACAATAAGCACCAAGAAATTAAACTTTATATACCAAACCAAACAAGGAAGCAACCATGAATAGTATTGAAATGAACAATGTAGAAATCAAAATCCGCAATCTCCACTCAGTAATGGGTGGTATCAATGGAATTTGAATAACTCGGGGTTTTGCTATGCCAAACAGGAAAGGGCATATAGTTGAGGAGTTACCAACTCCATTTTCGATTCGGAAAATCCCTGATCATGGAAAATGCAAAGAATATTCCTACAGTCTTTACCGCTATAAACTGTCATTTTCACAAACTGAATAGCAGGGATTTCGAGAGAGAAAAAAATCTCGATTTACAGCATACCTGAAATCATCGAACAAAAATAGCAAAAGAATTAGAGTACCATCTAAAACGATGCCCGAAAGTTGTACGTCCGCAACTCTCGCTCGCAGTCTCCCGGCTTTCATCATTCGCTCGCTAAAAAGTTATCTGTAAATCTTGAAAATAGAGGTACCTGTAACATCCTCGATCGAACACTGCGGATCTCAAAGCCTTTGACAGAAAGTTGATGCCGACTATGAACGCATACTACCTGACAAACTTAGGACGAGACCCGGTCGAGGTACCACCTTATGAAGAAGTTAAAGTCAAGAATCCTTTTATGGCTAGACTGGATGGGGTTGATTTATCTAGGGCAGTATTTAGGAGAACTGGAACTGTGCTTGTCAAAACAGGACAAACCTCTCCAAGCTTTAAATGAAGTGATTGGATCAATGCTTGACCCTGACCCACAGATATTTCCAGCTTTTGTTCACCTTCCCTGTTGATAAAACCAATTACTGCATTTGATGCAGAAGCCAGCATGGACTCCAGAGGAAGAAGTAGCATGTTAACTTTGTTAAATTCAGACATTAGATTACTATGTTGCGCTGCAGCTTCTTTTGCCAATCTATAAACATCATCTGTGCCTTCTTCTCCTTCAGTTATTGCCAAAACCTCTTCAAGAATTCACTTCCTTATGATCAACGCATACCATTAACATTAGGTGTAGGTTGATATTCCCACATTCTTCCTTGACCATTGCTTGGTGGAAATTTCTGTAAGTTTGCTTCTCCGAATTCCTATGCTTTTGGAATACAATCCACAGCAGCAGCAGCAGGAATGGAATGGGGAAGATGGCTGGCTGGAAGACTGGTGTAGCCTCCGGAAAAATTTAAGAGAAAGATAATCCATGGTGATAAATTAATATCTGAGGGAAGTTAATAGTCGGACATTTGCGCCCTGCCTTGAATCTACATTAAAATCTGAATGGATCGATTTTGAATACTAGCTTTAGATTGAGGCCAGCACATTGTGAAGATAAAAACTAAAAGGATTCGAGCTCTGGTAACTCGTTCATAATCATAACCCTAGCATGAGTGGCCTAAGAACCTTTGCAAACGAAAATAAAATATTGGGGAAAAACTAACCTACGAAAATGTTCTTCTTTGCAAAGACTGCGTAAGTGGTTGAAGCATTTGGTCTTCCAGTCTGGATTTCACACTGTAGTTCCATTCTGTGCATACACATGGTATTCCAAATAAGAAGAACGAAGGACACGTGGGCTGGATGCGAGGACCGCTGCATGCGAGGACCCACGATGCCGATCCCTGTACATATAGTAATTCGCCAGTAACATATTTTATTTTATTTTATTTTGTTTTGTTGATTATTTTCTTATTATAATTTTAAATGGTAATAAATTAATTGTTTTATTTTTATTATTTTTATTTTATTATTATTATTTATTTTAATTATAAATATTTAAAAAAAAGGGGGGGTTTCAAAATAAATTTATTTATTTTATTTAAATCTTAAATTAAATTAAGATAAATTAATTACATTAAATTTAGTTAAATTAGTTAAATTAAATTAAGTAAAAAAAAATAATAATTAAACTATTAAGTTAAGTTAAGTTAATTAACTAATTAGTTAAGTAAAGTTAAGTTAATTAGTTTAAAAAGATATTAGTTAAGTTGAATAATATGAGGTTAAGAAAAAAAAATTTAGGGAGTCTGTGGGAATTGAACCCCAAACCTCCTTCCACTGGTCGAGTCTTTACGAAATCCGCCCTACCAACGCGTCATGCATTGTTTCTTTTACAATTAATTTAACATTTAAATACTTTAACTGTCATAACCAAGACCACATGCCAAGCTATCAAGCACCTTTTAGAGCCATACAGGTCACATGCCAAGCTATCAAAGCGCCAAAGACGTAAATGGAGGAGCCCACAAAAGGATGTATGTGCTCAACACGACGTCTTAAGAAGAACAATAATGTCGAAAGGTACATAGTGCGGGTGTATGCATATTGGCGTAAATTAATAAACATAAGGACGGGGGTCATTTTTAATCAAGTTGTAAGCGTAAATTAAAAGGGCTCAGACTAGGACAAGCGGGAAGGAGGCGACATATGCACTAGTGGAGTAAGCCTAGGAAGTGACGAGTAAGGCGCAAATCTAGTGTAGCCACAGGGCAAAGGAACCAATAGTTATTTTCGTAGGGGCGAAGAAACGAAGCTTAGATGCTTAAACCTAACCCTAACCTAGCCAATCCCCTAATGGAGTAATGTCTGTTTACAGACAAGTAAAGAAAACTTACGCCTAACCCCATTTCTAAAGTTTAGTAGCACCAATTTAAAACATCCTGGAACTCACCTCGACAACTTTGGTTGATGCAGGTCAAAGCATACATGATGGTCAGGACTCGAGGAAGTCGAGGTAGGGAAGCGTCAACGTAAGCACCGCTAGTGCCACCACCACCATCGCCCGAACTCGCCCTTATACTGCTCTCGTTGGAAGCCATCAACGAGACTTTAAAGGGGCGACAATCGGCAGGGACTGAAGTGGAACCCCCACCGTCTGGAACGGGTAATCCAGAAGCGTCAAGGGATTCAGGGGGAGGACCTCCACCTGAAGACATCACGCGAGAGTTGCAAAAGATCAAACTTTCGGAGTTTGCCGGAGGTCGCGCTAGTGAACGTGCGGAAGCATGGTTGGAAGGCATGACCAGGTGTTTTTCCCTAAGGGACTATGCGTCCAACTCAAAGGCGAAGATCACCATTTTTCAGTTAAGGGACAACGCCTTGAACTGGTGGGGTAACCTGGAAAGACAACTGCACCTTACCCCAGACACGGTATCTTGGGAACTTTTCGAGGAGAGGTTCAGGAGGAAATATCTACTGGCATACTACGAGGAGCAACAGGTTGGGGCATTTCATGCCTTAATACAGGGAAACAAAATGGTGGAAGAATATGAGATCAGGTTTATGTAACTGGTCAAATATGTGTCATATATGGATAGTGACCAATGACAGGCAGAGCACTTCATCTATGGATTGAACCCTAGGCTAAGAGCTATGGTGAGGATGTGGAAGCCGTCTTCAGTAGCGGAGGCGGTGGAAAGTGTGCGTTACGTGGAAGAACATATGAACTTGACTAGGGGTGCAAGATTGACATTTCCGCATCACCCTGGATTCGTAGGAAAGGCCCCGCGGACATTTACTAGGGGAGGGGGCTCAAGGCCACTGCCTTATGGTAATAGATTCACGCAAAGAACAGTAGCTACAGGGATTTCAATGACATCGAGTGTAGCATCTCGTTCATCGCCAACGGTGTAGACAGGACCACGACCATCTCAGGGAACAGTGAGCAGGGGCATGGGTTCCAGGGGAAGGAACTCATTTCAAAGACAGACACATAATAGTGCACAGGTTCAATCGGGTGTTACCTGTTGGGGGTGTGGGGGACCCCATTACCAGCGTGACTGCCCGGAGTTACAATCAGGGTTCTGTTGGTAGCCAATAATATTTTTTTAATTTCCCTAAAAAAATCTGCCTACACCTAATTGTTTTCTAAATCGACAAGTCATCGTCACATTTTGCAACTAGACATTTGTTTCATTTCTTGTGACAATTGCAATTTGATTTCGATTCAGTTTTCACAACTGAAAGTGTGAAAACTCCTCCATTGTTATTTGGACTGTCGTAGTCTTTTATTGATTTTCTGAAAGACACTTTACCATTGGTTTATTGTATGACTACGAATGACTTCCAAACTATATCCATTCACTTTGATTGCACAACTTGATTTCTTTGGTAAAGTATTGAACATGTTAAGTTATGAGTTATGTTTTATTTCATAAGGGTCATGGTTGATTTTGGTTTTATATATGATATGATTCTTATTGTTTTGAGCTCTTAACTTATCGATTTCATAAGGTCATTGGTTGCAATGTTTTTACACTTTGATTATGCCAAAAAACGCATGGGTCATATATCAATTTGGTTTCATATTTGAGTGGCAATGTTTTACACTTGTCGTGTTGGTAAAACCTTTGGATTTCATGTTGGATCAAACTATACACTTGGCGCATGAATTTAACATATGGTATTTTTTTTACGTTTAATCAATGGCATGTTGATATGGTTATACACCGATGTGGGTTGGCTGATTAATATGTTATGATTATTGATGGGAAAGCACTGTACCCAGCCATTAATACACTGCATGGTGGTGGTAATCCCACCACCTTTGCACGCATTACATTGATTCATTCCCCTTTGAGCGCTTGCAGCTGTTAAGCCCTATTGTTTTTACTCCTACGTATGGTATTGTTAAAACCAAACCCTATCATGAACAGAAGCCATGGCTCCTGTCGTAAGGGCCGAGCCCAACGGGTGCCAAGCATTGTTGATGTTTGATGGTGCTTATAGCAACCTGGAAAATTTTGGGTGGCTCCCGTTTATAAAGAAGTTCGATGGTTACAACCCTATCATGGCTCGGCAATTTGCGTTATCATTCGATGGCTGCCGAGCCAAAATTGGAGATGTCCAACTTGAAATTAATGAATAGTTCCTTAGCTGGACAACCAGCCTACCTGTTACTGGACAGAAGTGGTCAAAAAGTTGCAAGGTTGATGAGGTCCTATGGACATTTCTTTTTCAGTCTCGAACGGTGAACTCCTGCGACAAAGGCTTGCCTGCAAAAATGTTAAAACCACGCTGGTATGATCTCCTAATGATAATCAAGAAATTCATTACTTGTGAGGGTAGGTACGGGTTCGTTTTCTTGTTTCACCTTCGTCTATTGATGGTTTTTATGGGTTTCCAACTTAGTATGCCTCACTACCTGCATAGAAGTTTGTTCAAGATGGCTAAAAGGTACAAGCGTAGCCAGGATGACACCAGCCTCTTCCATTTGGGGTTGATTAAAATGATTATGGTTTATGAGTTAGGGTTACATCGTGATTGTTGGGCTGATTTTCTCAGTCGTAACGGCTTCGAAGAATCGGACCCTCCGCAGGTTGATAAACCTATGATAACCGGAACCCAGCCTATTCCCCCTGTGCCTTACAGTGTTTTGATACCCAAACCTCTACCCGAACCACCTACGAAATTGCCTATGGCTATGACTAAATAGGTTGAAATTGATAAACCTGCAACCAAAAAGCCTAAAGCTAAAACTGGTGCTAATTCTAAAGGAAATAAAAATGCTAGGTTAATCTCTCGCATGGCGAGAAATAAACCAAAACCCCTTGACAAATAAGAGCCTATCATGGTCAGCGAAGACTCTGATTCAGAGATTGAACGTTTTCTCACCGACGAGTATCCTTACTCAGAAGGCTTGTGTGACAAACCTCCTCACGACTTTGTCAAGAATTTGCCACCCTGTTTGCGGGATGATCCTAATTTTCCTGGTATTGAACTACCTCGAGGAAACCTCGGTGAATCATCGAAACCCTCGACTGCTCAACCTGCTCTTCCACCTTGCGATCAGTGTGGGTTATGGTTGGAGAGATACTACTTAGACGTGCCAATGTTGCAATCCAGAATCCATGATTTGGAAAACCAAGTGGAAAAGCTCACTGGTCGTAATGCGAAGGTGGAACCCTCTGACAAGAAGCAACGCACATCTGGTTCAATTCTGTTCAAGAATGTCGAGTCAGCCACGACAATTGTCAATTCGAAATTGGCATAGCCTCAGCAACTTCACTGGTATAACTTTCACTCATTTATATGGCACATTCATAAACTCTGTATACATCATCGATCTGCTTTGTTACATAAACATGCATTGCTGTACATAACTTGTTTTGGTAAATCGAATTTTGTTATAGGATTTGGTCTTGATTCTATTAATCATATAATGGATTTGATTGTTTTAAATTAGTTGTGATTGAATGTTCTGTTGCATCTATTATAGGCAATTTGTTTTGCATTTCAAACCTTGAGGCACGATTTATGCTGTGATCTAAATTGGTTATGAGACACATGGTTATCTGTTGCAATTTTATTTACATATTGCTTTGACCAGTCTGGATATGGTGTCGTTTTTGTTTAGAAAAAAGGGTTTTTGAATTGATACAAATCGTAACAATTATCCAACTTCCATCCAGTCAATTCGTTATGGCCGGTCGACCCTGTTCTTTTGTGAATTAGAACGACAACGTATTTTCAGTTACGAATGAATTTGTAAAACAAAATGATCATGCTCTATAATTGGCTCAGACCCGATTTTATGTGATTACCGCCCATCTTATGGTTATCATTGTTGTTGTTCGATCTTGACTGTGTCACACCCAACAAATGAAATCTATGGTGGTTTTGGTCAATAATGTTACGCATGTTTTGTTTTGATGTATATCGTAACAGCCTTCCCGTATGTGATCACAACATAATGAATCTTGTGCTTAATTTCTACAGCCTATTGATTGAAACGACATGAAATATTGCTATAGCTGTGACATATATTTGGTGTTCAAATGATATCGATTATAGTTAGGTTGTGGCAAATATTATTTTATATGGTTACTATCCTATTTGATTATGGTTGTATTAAGTACAATTACATCGTATCTCATTTGATTCGATTCACTATTTAAATTCGTTTAATTCAAAACAGGTCTGTCAAGGTTTGACCATGTTTTGTGGTAACTAAAAAACAGAGCATTCTCCACTCTGTTTCGATTGCATTTATTTTGGTTGCATTTAATTTAAATGATAGTTTCATTTGAGTTATTAGTAATTCATTTTCAGATATTATTAAAAGATGATCCGATTTGATTTGATTTGATTATATCTGGTCCTGTTTGCTATTCTTGACTAGCTACAGAATCAGATGATTCTGTAGCTAAGTCTGTGGAGTCAATTTTTTATTGTTTTCTTAATGAAATGTCCTTCTAATTTAGTCTTTGTGTTCTATTGCAGGAAAATTCAAATTGGCAATATATATCATGAGCAGTTAGGGGATGTTTTACAGATTCTACTTGCATTTTATTTCCTTAGTTTAAGTGATTTTGGGATATCTCCCAGGATATGTAAAACTATTTGATATTATCCACAAGGAAGTTTTACCTTGTGAAGAAGACCTATATATACTTATGATTTTTGTAATAATCATCATCCTCAGTTGTGGGAGAAAAAGGATATGGAATTCTGATACAGACTGGAGCAGAATTGGTGTTTTGTCATAGCTTTTGCTTTTCAATATATCAACATTGTGTTTCATGTTTTGTATATCACTTTGTTTATGGTTTAGTATTACTTTTGCTATCTAAATCAAATGAAAATGATATAATTTTATTACTGTTATCCATATCTTGTCTCTTCCAAATAGATAAAAGACATAACAATTGTTAGTTCATTTTGTGAATGATAGCTTTGTCTTCTTCATAGATTGAATTGTTATATATAAGTTTTCTGCATAACAGGTTTCCCTTATTGTAGAGATTTATAATCAGAAGATTGTTATGATTTTCTTTTATGTATTGTTTGTCCTGCAACATACTTCAAGAAGCAGCATAGTTGATCGTTTACGAGAAGCTTAAGGACTAAATGGTGTGAATTTCTTCCTCCAACCAGTTTAAGAAGTCATCATACACAGGGCAGACTTGGAGCGTTTCCAGGTCAATTAGTTTGTTGCTTACTGTTTTTATTAAGTAGTTTAATTCAGATATAAGTTTAATTAGATTTATATTAGATCGTTTAATTTCAGTAGTTTACTTTCTTATTCATAAATCATAAAATAAAAAAAGAGTTACCCTTCGCTGTTTTCGGACAGCAAGCACATCGGTTTCACAGGTTTTATTCAAATATGTAGATTGTATGCAATGTATATTTGTGAATAAACTGTAATGAAATTAGTAATTAGATAGTTTATTTGAGTTATTACAATAGTAATTAGTGGATTGTATAGAATAATTAGTATTTAGTATATTAGTTCCTTTTCTTTGTTTTATTAGTTTCTAGTTTCCTTTATTTTAGTTAGTTTCTTGTATTCAATTATAGTTTAGTTTGTTTTATTTCCTTTAGTTAGATCACTTAGCTCAGATCAATTCTCTCTTTGGTTTTCATAGAAGACCTTAGAGAAGCCAACGAAGCCATAAAACTCGTCAGGGTGGTCCATTCCAAATGGCTTGTGTTATTTAGACAACCCCCGACCGGTTCCACTCTCCCAATTGACGGACGGTCAATTTCGCCCGTCAACAAATGGTGCTAGAAGGAGGGCCTGAACTAAATTTATGGCACGAGGTGGTTGCAAGGCTCCTCCACCCCCTAATCGCTCCCCTATAGTGAATATAAGCCGTTCATTCGATAATATTCTCCATCAAATAGCAACTACTTCAACCGAAGATCCTCAGATCAAAGTTGAGCCAGCAACCCCTAATCCTAGAGGTGGCGATATACAAGAAATTTTTAGACAATCTCTTATCAAATCACATAAAGCCTTTGCTAGTCTTAGGCAACCAAATCACCCGTGGGGTCAACCTTTAGACTTCTCTGAAGTCAGAGAACAACTAGGTGATATAGACCTTACTGTGCATCCTACAGATCCAAACACAAATCCTGCTGCAGGAGGATCTGGGATACCTCTTTCACTACCTCCCTCATCTCCTTATTCTTCTGGAGGAGATTCCTCTTTTGACGAAGGCAAATCACCTTCTCATCCTTCTACACCCACTACCCCAATGGCAAATCAGAACAACCCTGCCAGACCTTGGTTGGACCAAGATGCCGTAGCTGTACCTGGAGACCAGGACCCTTTACCTAAGCACCCAGAGAAATGGCTTCCTAAGTTTGATCCCGATTCAAAACATATATATGAAGATCATATCAAAAAATTTATGTTAGCCATCAGACTCCGTAACGTGGACCATGAAGATGTTGTCTGTAGGTTCTTTCCTTACACCTTTGAGGGTAATGCATCCACTTGGTACTTTGCCCAGCAGCCTCACACTATAATGTCTTGGGAAAAGTTTGAGTCATGCTTTTTGGAAAAATTCAGAGATGGAAAACCTCCGAAAGTCCTAGTCATGGATATTTCGAACCCTAAAAATGAATGCAAAAGAAAAAGTTAAATATTTTAATCAAAGATTTTTAACACTTAAGAATAGAATCCCTGCAGACTCTATGTCTGCTGAGAGTCTTGTAATAGCTTACTACACCAAAGCTCTACATCAAAGTATGGCTATTTGGGTGAAAAGGTCCAAAAAGGCCACGTTGTTAGAGGCCTTTGAAGAGGCTACTCAGATTGAAAAAGACATACTCAGCCTTAAGGATTCTTCTAGCAACGAAACCGAGACTGTTTCTTCTTCCAAGAAGAAGATTGAAATTCTTCCCAGACCTACACAAAACAAAACACAATCCGAAAACTCTGATTTAAAAAATTTAACCAAAGTTGTACAAAAGTTATCTAAACGGGTTATAGACTTAAAAAGGTCGACCGAGGAAGCCTCTTCGAGTAAAGGACCCTACAAACCTCCTTTCCGAAATCCTTTCCCAAAAAACTGGCCTAATCCAAACCCTGAAGGATTAAACCTAGAAAGTTTGCAATGTGCTCTACAGACAATTCTAGGAGCCCAAGATGACTTGATCCCTCCTAACATTCCTCAAGAGGAAGTCGAGTAGGAAACAAACTAAGAAGAAGAGTCTTCTCCAAATATCTTTGGTCACCTTTCGGATAGTATCTTCCAAGATAACTTTGAGACTGTGCACCCTTACAATACTAGGAGCAAGACCGTGAACAAACCGCCTGCCCATAACAATACAACTCTACCTCCAAAGAAATCTAAATCAGTGGAAACTAAACAGAGTAATGCTAGCCCTAAAATAGATTATGATGTTGTTGAAGATCTTAAGAAATTACGGGCTAACATTTTTATCTATGAGTTGTTGAAATTTCCATTTTTATTACAGAAGATGTTGCAAAATATTTTAGACAATGGGAAGAATGGTAATTCAAACAGTAATAAGGTTGTGCAAAGCAAAGTTCCGCAGAAGACTTCCACTAAAAACAATCCTGATCCTCTAGATAAAGGAAGCCTTCATGTAACTTCTGTAAATAACGTAAATAACGTAAATAACAATGTAAATAGTGTGAATAACTCAGATAAGGTAGTCTTAGAAACTGCGAGTAAGAAAACACAAGCTACCTCTCTAAATACTCACAAGAATGTTCCTCCTTTTCTTTTAACTTTCGAAATCTTCAACAGAAATGTGCATAATTGTATGGTTGACTTAGGAGCATCGTCAAATGTGATGCCTTGGTCAGTATGCCAAAAGATTAATGCCGAAGTTGAACCATCTTCTTTAAAAATCATACAGCTTGATAGAACAGATGTTAAAGTTATAGGCGAACTAAAAAATGTATTGATTAGATTATCGTCTAACCCAAAGGTTCATCAAGTTATTGATATAATTGTGGTAGATATTCCAGAAGTGTATGGTATGTTTTTGAGCAGGGACTGGTTAGAGCAACTATATGGTTACTTCGCAACAGACTGGTCTCACTTATGGCTTCTAGAAAACAGCAAGCCTAACAAGATTAGGGTGAATCGTGAGCGTTAACAGACTTAAATGACCCCAATGAACCATATACACCTCCGAAAGATTCACCTGAAGTCCAAGGGATGGACACCTACTTCATAAATTTCATGGTTGAAGTTTCACCTATCAACAATTCGCAACAACGATCCGAGATCAAATCATGCATGCAACCAACATCTGCTATCCAACAATCCTGTGAACCCGATGAAAATCAAATTTGGTATTTATATTTCGACGGTTCCAAGTCGAAAGAAGGAGCTGGTGCAGGCTGCATCATTATTGATCCGGTAGGTAATAAAACATTATTGGCTTGTAGGATAGAATTTGAATGTACTAACAACATTGCAGAATATGAGGCTTTATTACAAGGTCTTAGAAAATCCTTAGACATGCACATTCAAAATCTAGTTGTATTCGGTGACTCTGAGATAGTGGTTAGAAAGGTGAGAAATTCTATACATTGTCTTACCCCGCATCTCAAATGTTTTCATTCTGAGGTATGGATTTTAATGAACAAATTTTCTGCTTCTAATATAAATTCCATTCCTAGATCAAATAATACTGAAGCAGATCTACTAGCTAATGTTGCCTCTAAACTTCTTCCTGCAGAAGGCTTATCCCCAAACACATTCTCCGTGGAGCTATTGTTTCGACCATCTGTTCCAGACCATATCACAAACTGGACAGTATTTGATGATGATAAGCAGATCATTAACTTTTTTCACATGGAAGAAACCTTCCAAGACGTTGTGATAGATGAACAAACGCATGACGACAATTTGCATGACTTTACGGTAATATCTAATCCGAAATCTCCTGAAGCTCTATCGGACATGGTAAATTCCTTACCCAAATATGTTGCTAGACTAGAAAAGTTTTATGATTTTGAAGATAAATTTAAAAAGACGGTCAATTGCAAAACCAACAGTTCCTCATTGTCTTATGAAAAAGTCAATTTAGGTACTAGTGAAAATCCTCAGTGTATCAACTTAGGCTTGGGATGTTCTAGACAAGAAAAAGCTGCTTTTGTTAAATTATTTAAAGAGTTCAAGGATGTCTTTGCTTGGACTTACGATGATCTTAAGACATTCGATCCTAATATTATACAGCATGTCATCCCAATGAAGCCTCAAACCTTTCCTTTCCAACAGAAACTGAGGAAAATGCATCCTAAGCTAGAACCGACTGTACAAAAAGAATTGAATAAACTCCTAAGTGCTAAAATAATTTTTCTTGTTAGACACACTCAATGGGTATCCAACCTCATCCTAGTGCGGAAGAAAAATGGGGAAATTTGACTTTGTGTCGATTTCCAAAACCTCAACAAAGCGTCTGATAAAGATAATTATCTTGTCCCTCCCATGGAACAGATACTGCAACAAGTATCTTGTTCCGAGAGGCTGTCTTTACTAGATGGTTTCTCTGGATACAACCAAGTATTGAGGTCTTCGTCAGACCAATTAAAAACTACCTTCCGTACCCCGTGGGGCACTTATTCTTATCGCAAAATGCCTTTCGGATTGATTAATGCTGGTGCTACCTTTTAGAAAGCAATGGATATTGCTTTCCGAGGCTTGATCAATCACTCCGTAGTAGTCTACTTAGATGATGTGACCATATATTCCAAAAACAAAGACGATCATCTAGCTCACCTACGAGCTGTTCTACCATGATGTCATAAATACAGCATCTCTTTGAACCCTAAGAAGTCCATCTTTGCAGTAGAACAGGGTAAACTACTAGGATTCATTGTGTCTAGTGATGGAATGATTATTGACCCCGAGAGGACCCAAGTCATCGCTAAACTTCCCCCACCTACTTCCAATAAATCTATGCAGTCTTTCCTTGGCCAAATTAATTTCGTGAGAAGATTTGTCCCCAGTTTCTCTGAAATAGTCAGGCCTCTCCAGAACTTGATTAAGAAAGACACCCAATATCACTGGGGACCCACAGAAAACCAAGCTTTTAACGATATAAAGAAGGCTATAATTGATGCTCCGTCTCTCATGAGCCCTGATTTCTCTCAAGACTTTACACTCTATACTTTTGCCTCTGATCGTTCCTATGTCGCGGTTCTAACTCAGAAGAATGCCGAGAACAACGAAGTACCCATCGCCTTTATGAGCTCTGCTTTCAAAGGCGTTGAACTTAACTACCCAGCGGTCGATCGGCAAGCCTACGCTGTCTTCAAGGCAGTTAAGCATTTCCGGTCTTACCTTTTGAAGTCAAGGACCAAGGTCATTGTCCCTTACCCTGCCGTTAGGAAATTGTTAGTGAAAAAAGAGTTAGGAGAGAAAAGAGCCAACTGGGTCACCTCCTTGCAGGAGTATGACCTAGAAATCACTCCAGCTCAGATTGTGAGAGGCCAAGGGTTGTGTAAATTGGTAATTGATTTAGAAACTGAACAACAAGAAGTTAGTGACACGTCACACCTAGAACATCACGATCAGAGTTTGATTTGTTGTACGCAAAACCTCGTAAGTCCTTGGTATGACGACATTAGAAACTTTCTTCAACATGGATCAGCACCCCGTCACCTTGACCCTGCCAAGAGAAGAGCATTGAGACTAAAGTCTGCCTCCTTTCATCTAGTTAACGGTATACTGTTTCGTCAGAATTTTGATGGCGTACTGATGCGTTGTCTTGAGAAGGACGAAGCAGAAAAATTTTTGCTCGAGTTGCATGCAGGAGAAGCTGGTGGTCACTTCGGTGGAGATACCACTGCTCATAAAGTCTTAAGAGCTGGTTATTACCGGCCAACACTTTTTAGAGACGCCCACGCCTTGTGCCGAAAATGTATCATTTGTCAGAAAGCGTCAAGGCGATTTCAAAAACCAGCCTTCCCTTTGCAGCCCGTTACAGTTGATTCTCCTTTCCAGTAATGGGGCCTTGATATCATTGGTCCTATTAACCCTCCATCCTCACAACAACACAAATACATTGTGACAACCACTGATTACTTTACTCGATGGTCTAAAGCTGCCGCGCTAAGAACTGTTAACACAAGTCAGGTGATCACCTTTCTAAACTCGCATATCATTACCCGTTTTGGTATCCTTGATTGTCTAGTCTTTGATAACGCTTCATACTTTTCCTCTCTTGAGATGAGTGAGTTCGCCTTAGAAAAAGGAATAAATCTTAAGTATTCCGCGAGTTACTACCCCCAGGGTAACGGCTTAGTAGAATCAACAAACAAGAACTTGATCAATATTATCAAGAGAACTGTGGCTGAAAATCACAAGAACTGGCACAACTCACTGCTGAATGCACTATGGGCTGATAGAGTAACACCCAAAGCCGCTATAGGTAATTCCCCCTTTTTTCTCGTTTATGGCAGAGAATCCATTTTGCCTCCTCATATTCTTCTTCCTTCGCTCCAATTGTCACAAAAGGTTCAAGAAGAAGAATGTCCCCCTTTAGAAAGCTGTATCAATGCTCTGATGAAGTTAGAAGAAGTAAGAACCCAAGCCAAGCGTAAACTAGATCAACATCAACAATTGATTAAAAGCTGGTTCGATTCTAATTCTGCTTCTGATAGAAATTTTGAAGTTGGCGATCTCGTCTTAAAGTGGGACAAACCACACGAAGGGAAGGGTGAACACACTAAGTTTCAAAATTTGTGGCTTGGGCCATTTTTGATTGCTGAAAAGTTGGGTCCTAGTTCCTTTCGTTTGCAGAATCTTGAAGGACAGCTTGACACCTATCTGGTGAATGGCCAAGCCCTGAAAATATATTTTTCCTGATTTTGATTCTTGTATATTATGTAAATATTTCCATTTGTTTTTATTTTCTTTTGATTTTGATTTGATTGATCAGTTTGGTGTGTTTTGAAACATATGCATGCTTGTACATTGAGCCATTCAAACATAGACCATGGGAAAATCTCTTCGCTGAAATAACTTCTGAAAAGTTGTACGAACATCAGTGATATGTTTGAAAATGATGTTGGAAAATTTTGTTTGAAATAAGTTTACTAATTTCGATCTCTAAGTGAAGTTTGTCATGATCATCTTTATCTTTTTACGCTGTCCCTTTTTCGTAAAGGAATGACTCAAAAGGATGTCTCCCTGTCGTAGTAAGTTGTTTTAGAAATAAAAAATTTATGGAGCTGAATCAAGGACAGTATTACAAAATTCTGATGAGGTCTAAAAAAATATGAGAAAATATCAAGATTTTTCAGCGTCACCCCGCTCAACTATTTATAAAAGAAAAACAAAATAAAAATGTAAATAAGAGATGTGGGAAGTGTTTGTAAACCCACCGGGATGCTGAACAGGTCCGCTGGCAGCGGGTAAATGCAAGCATGGCGCCAAGACAACTTCGCCGGGGTACTGAACAGGCCTGCTGGCAGCGAAGCAATGTTGGGTAAATGAAAATCTGTAAAATTACACGAAACCTCTTTTAAAAAGTCCTTTATTCTAATCTAGAACTTCTTGACAGGATAAAGACGTCCGAGTGGGTTAAATGGCAACCCTGTCGAGGCTATGGACGCCTGCTGGCAGCAGT
>ML781474.1:979017-1039438 GCA_009831015.1 Picea engelmannii | reverse complement strand
GAGATTGTTGGTTGTGGAGCCTGATTATCTTCCTGATGCAGAGGTCCTTTGCTTTCAGCCGTGTCTATACCCCATGAAGTATTTACACCCCAGAGGTATGTACACTCTTCCACGCGGGGGAGTGTAGAGGGGGGGTACCCCCTCTGCGGGGTCCATCCCCCCGGCTGGGGGGTCTGGGGCAAGCGGGCCCCCGAAGAAAAAATTGCCTTATAAAAGTATATTGTAATTTCATTGTAAATCAGGACCGTTCATTATAAGGTCACAGATCTAACGGTAGAGATTATGTTAGGGTTTTTTTCCCTAGAAGGCAACCCTCTTTTATGAGGGAAATGTATTATGGCTATGTACGAGGGTGAATATTGTATTCTGAGAGAGGAGACCGTGAGAGAAAGAAGAGGAAGTTACAACGGGTTTTGTTGTAGGTTGTATCCCTTCATTTGCTGGATAATAATAAAGGAAGGACCTGGCAATTTCTCTGGTGGACGTAGCCCACACTGGGTGAACCACGTAAATTTGTGTCTCTCTTGTATTATGTGTCTTCTGTGTTTTTTTTTTCTGCATTTGTTTTATTTTATTGCTCCGCGGTCCTGTTTTCTAACACTGGGTATTGGACAGAGGGAGGAATTTTGTGAGTGGTATTGACAAAGTGGAATTTACAGTGCACCGGGGGGTTGCTGGGGGTTTTGGGCATGGAGGGCTAGGATATCTGTTGATATCCTAGGGCTAGGAGCTAACTAGTCGACAGGGAGGTCGGTTTTGGGTGGTGTTCTAAAGAAGCGGGAAGGGAGAAGGTTGTGGACAACAGGAAGGATTAGTAGCATCAGAGTTAAGGTATTTCTTTAAAATTCATGCATTGTTTTGTATAAAAATTTGTTATTAAATTTTATTACTTGAAATATTAGATTGCGAATGTGCTAGATTAAGTGATTTTTAAATTTTACTGTAGTTTTGTAATTCAATGGTTGCTTAAATTAATTTAGATCCATTATAATGTCATAGCAACAACTCCAACTACCCTCTAATGTGCCTCCGGGTAATCAACCCGCCCGTCCTCAAATCCCAATCTAACCCGATCCAAATCCTAATAGTAAGGGAGCTCATCAAGATGACATTCTTAACCTACCTTCATATAACATTTCCACTGTAGAGTTGTATGAAATGAATCTACGATCAGGGCGGACAATTAATGTTCAACCTCCTCCAGTTACCATTGAACAACTCGACAGTGAAGGTAAGGAATCATAACCAATTAATAAAGAGACAAAACAAACTGATAGAAACCAGGTGCCTCCTGTAAAACAACATCAATCTGAACCACCTTACCCAAGGAGATTGACTTTGAGTAAATCAAGCCCCTGAGCTGAATTTGATTTATTAGGAGAATTGCAGAACTTATTTGTTAAAATTCCCTTGTTACAATATATGAAGGATGTGCCAATATATGCAAAGACTCTTAAGGAATACTGTTCAAAGAAACCTGCAAAGAAATCCAAAGACCCCCTTACCATTCATGTTATGGGAAAATTATCAGATTTCATGACGGGAAAGTCAGTGCTTGAAAAGTATGGAGATCCGTGGAACCCAATTCTGACAGTAAAAATTAATGGGGTACAGATTCTGAATGTGCTGGTAGACCTGGGTGCTGCCATGAACGTCATCACCACTGAAACCATGCATGAATTAGGTCTTCATAACTTGAAACATACACCCATAGTATTGGAATTGGCAGACCGATCTACAGTAAAAACTGTAGGAAAGTTGGAAGATGTAACAATTTTAGTGGATTCATGGCACTATCCCATAGATTTCCTAGTCTTATAGATGCAATCTTTGGTGGGCGACCATACTTTGATTTTGGGTAGATCATGGCTGGCTACTGCAGATGCTTACATTGGGTGCCGATCCGGGCACATGGTTATTTCAAATGGGCACAACATTAAGAACTTAGTGTTATACCCACCTGCAGAACCAAACCCATCCATAAAACCAGCAAGAGGCAATAAAATTTTATCTAGGAAAGAGACCGAAACGGAAAATGAGGAATTGAGACTAGTCCTCACTATTGGACAAGCCCTTCAGTTGAAAATGGAATCGAAAGATGATGTAATCACCTCCTTTATGGATGATCGTTTCTCCATTTACGAAACAAATCAACAATTCCTAGAATCTATCCTAAGCTGTGAGACTCAGGAAACAATTGAAACAATAGAAGGATTAGAGGAGCTACCTATTGATGCACCTAGTGGAACTAGAACCAGGAAAAACCTTGAATATTAATCCAACCTTGTCAGAATCCCAGAAGAAGAAACTCATGGATGTCCTTCAGAAACACAAAGAATCCTTTGCCTGGGATTATACAGATATTAAGGAGATTACTACTAATTTATGTACCCATCATATATACATTAAGGAGGATTTTTCGTCCTGTGAGATAACCTCAGAGAAGGATGAACCCTGCATTGAAAAATGTTGTGAAAGATGAACTTTAGAAATTACTAGACGTAGGTTTTATTTACCCCATATCAGATAGCCAATGGGTCTCCCCATTAGTAATGGTCCCCAAGAAAAATGGTAAATGGTGGATATGTGTGGATTATCGAGAATTAAATAAGGCAACGTAGAAAGATCATTTTCCTTTGCCATTTATTGATCAAGTTCTGGACACATTGGCTGGCAATTTTTTTTTCTTTTCTAGATGGGTTTAGTGGGTATAACTAGATCCAGATAGCTCCTGAAGATTAGGATAAAACCACTTTCACATGCCCCTGGGGAACATTTGCATACCGGGTCCTTCCTTTTGGCGTGTGTAATGCTCCTGCAATGTTCCAGAGGGAAATTTTGGGAATCTTATCTGATTTGGTAGATGATAGTGTTGAAATTTGCATGGATGAATTTACTCCATATAAGGATTCATTTCTTGAAGGGATGAAAAATTTAGAAAAATTTCTCGAAAGGTGTATACAAGCGCGTGTCTCTCTGAGTATGGAAAAATGCCATATGATGATGGAAGAGGGAATTTTTCTGGGACATTCGCTCTCAGCTGAAGGAATCTGGATGGACCCAACAAAGACAAAGGTAATTCAACATTTCCTGACACCCAAAACGCCCATGTAGGTACACAACTTTATTGGTTGTGCTGGTTATTACAGGCGTTTTATAGAAAATTTTGCTAAAGTAGCACATCCAATTTTTCAATTGCTAACAAAATATTCAGATTTTGCGTGGACAGAGGATTGTGATGCAGCCTTTACGAGAATTAAGGAATTGGTCTATAGAGCTCCGATCCTTAGAGGGCCAGACTGGGCATTACCTTTCCATATTCATACAGATGCTTCCCAAACAATGATTGGTGCAGTATTAGGACAACAAGAGGACACAATACCATATAGAGTTTACTATGTTAGTAAGAATTTGGCTCCTGCTGAATTAAACTACATAGTGACTGAGAAAGAGTTCCTTGATGTCATTTACGCCATCAAAAAAATTTGGCACTACATTACCGGGTATCCTACCTTTTTGCATACTGATCATGCAACTATCAGGTATTTAATGAATAAACCTGTTACCCCTGGTCGTATTACAAGATGGATTTTGCTACTACAAGAGTTTGATATTACTATAGTAGATAAACCAGGGAAGGACAATGTAGATTTCTTATCTAGGATAGAACATGTTGGTAAGAATACACCAATTGAAGATAATTTTCCAGATGAATATCTTTTTGCAGTATCTACTAACACTCCGTGGTATGCAGATATTTCTAATTATCTTGCTATAGGGAAGGTTCCTCGTCATATATCATATAAGGAGCAAAGGAAGATTATTCACTAGAGTACCTGATATTCATGGATGGCAGGATATCTCTTTCATACAGGGGTTGACCAACAGATTTGACGTTGTGTTGCAGAAGATGATATCTATGAAATACTGAAGGCTACACATGATGGACCTTGTGGAGGACATTTTGCAGATAAAAGAACAGGTCACAAAGTGCTGCAAATGGGATGTTAATAGCCCTCCATTTTTCGTGATGCTCAAGATTATGTGTGAAGGTGTGATAGTTGCCAATGGATGGGACAACCTAGGAAAGGAGATGAAATGCCTCTACAGCCCCATATATTCCTTGAACCGTTTGAGAAATGGGCCATTGATTTTGTTGGACCCTTCAACCCACCTTCTCATCAGAAATCTTACATCTTGGTTTGCACTGATTATGTAACTAAATGGGTGGAAGCTAGGGCAGTCACAAGAGAAACAAAGCAAGTAGTGGCAGAATTTATTTTTGAAGAAATGTTTTCCTGATATGGTACTCCAAGGGAAATTGTATCAGATGGAGGATCACAGTTCACATCTCACATGATAGGAAAGATGATGCAGAAATATGGGGTCAAACATAGAGTGACAACCCCCTATCACCCCCAGGCGAATGAACAAGTAGAAAGCACAAACAAGGTATTGGAAAATATCTTGACAAAGACAGTAGTAAGTCATTGCTGGGACTAGGCACAGAAACTTCCAAAAGCTTTATGGGCATACAGAACAACATGGCGGAACACAACTAGGTTTTCTCCATTTGAATTAGTCTATGGGAAAGTCCCCTTGTTTCCGGTGGAATTTGAGATCAGTACACTCAGAACAACTCTAGAATTAGGCCTAGACCTATCAGAAGCACGAAAACACCATCTGGAACAACTGAATGAGTTGAACAAGATTTGGTCAGTAGTTGTCTAGAATACCACTGTTGTTCAACACCAGAGAATGAAATGGCATGATAAATTTATCAAAAGTAAGGTGTTTCATGTGGGATATTGGGCATTACTTTACAAATCCTGATTTAAGGATTTCAAAGGCAAGCTTCACACTCGTTGGATGGGGCCATATCAAGTGGACACAGTGTTCAACAATGGAACGGTTAGATTAATTACAATAGATGAGAATCATACCTTGTTGTTAGTAAACGGACACCGTCTAAAACTATACCACCATCCAACCTCTAGAAATGCCTTTGTCAAACACCTTTCCGATTCATATGATTTAATGGTTGTTGGAATGAAGGACACTCTCACTTTGTTTAAAAATAAAAATAATAAATAAATAATAATAAAAAATAAATAAATTCTTACTTGTTTGTATTTTGCAGGAATAACAAAGGAATATGGCCAGGAGAAATGTAACACTTGGCGTTGTTACTCCACCAGTGTTGCTATAAAGATGTTGTTGTTACTCCACTGGTGTGTGCTGTTACTCCACTAACTTTTGTTACTTCGCCGGTGCCGTTACTCCGCAACTGCTGTTACTCCGCCGGTGTCGTTACTCCGCAACTGCCGTTATTCCGTCAGTGTCATTACTCCACAACTGCCATTACTCCAACGATGTTGTTACTCCGCAACTGCTATTACTCCATCGGTTCTGTTACTCCACAACTGCTGTTACTTCACCGATTTTGTTACTCCACCGATGTCGTTACTCCATCGGTGTCGTTACTCCACAACCGTTGTTACTCCGCCGGTGCCATTACTTTGCAATTGCCGTTACTCCGCCAGTGCTGTTACTCTGTAGATGCTATTACTTCACTGATGTTGTTACTCTGCAACTGCTATTACTCCGCCGGTGTCGTTACTATGTAACTACCGCTACTTCGCCATTGCCGTTACTCCATCATTGTTGTTACTCACTGTTGTTGTTACTCCTTGCTGCTGTTACGCCCTGTTGTCGATACTCCGTCAGAAATTTTGCTATTAATCCACCATAAGGTAGGTCCCCAGGTACGTTTCCATCGAATTTTATGGATTTAATTAAAATATTCCAAAAATACATCAAAAATTGCTGTGGACGTCTGTAATTAAGTTGGGGGGAACCGTCATAATAAATGATGACGTACCATGCAAAAAAAATCACGACACACGATCCTCACCAAACAGAATCCAATAATTTCGGTACTTCATAATCATAACTTTGATATGTTGGAATGCGTATTCGTACATGCAGAGTCATAATCAGTCACCTCCCCAACACACTCCATTAAATCTATGAAATATCCAACAATACCACCATAATCTGTCATCATTTTCAAATGTACCAGTACTGTTTCATCCATTGTCCCCAAAAGCAACCATGATGTTATTTCAGTTGAAAATGGTTTGGAGCCCTGTCATTTTCCCCTACTAGCTAACTGCATTCATCGTGCTAACCCCGCCTCTACAACAATGGGTGGACGATCTGTGCGGCATGAGCCTGAAGATACAATGAGAATTCAGAACAATCAGGAGGTATGGCAGGTCTTTGCGAACACAGGCTGGAATGTTTACTTTGACAGGTTGAAAGGGTTGAACAAAGAAATTGCAACAAAATTTTCACTCAACTTGTGTGAAGAAATCTCTTGGGTTCGCGGAATTGAAATCCCTGTGACAGAGGAAGCCATTGCAGAAGTTAGTGGACTCCCTCAAAACAAACAACGATGGTTTTCAAGAAGGACTATGCTTCCAAAGTTTCCCGAAGCCTTTTTACAGGAGGGAGAAATCATCGTGCAGAAGGGTCGAGGATACAACCGAAACTCATTACCGCATCCATGGGAAGAAGTAGTAGAGTTAGTCATGAAATATATGACTTGCGAAGGGAGATACTCCACCATATTCAAATACCATCTTTGAATACTAACTCACCTGGGATTTCCCCAAGCAGAGTCTTTCTCACTGAATGTGCCTTATTTATTATTAATAAGCCTTCACCTAATGGCACATTCAGCTCAGGGGTCGCGACAGGTATTGGCGGTCATCACCCACCATGGGCTGGTTCAACTGTTAGTAATGAATGCCATCAGATGAATCCCAATCCCATGGGAACTGTTTTAGGATTCCACAGAGGAAGAAGTAGCAACTGTTGTGGCTGCTAGGGAAGATGAACTAGAAGCCATGGAGAGGGAAAATGCAGGAGAAGATTATTATGTTGACCATGAGGAACCAGAAGAGATGGATATGGAAGCTGAAGAATTTGAAGAAGAGGTTGCTCCCCAAGAGCAAGATGAAACTATGGAACCAATGGAAGATGCAGAAGTTGACACAGAAAGGCCCACTAGTACCACGACCAAAGCTGTCCCACAAGAACTAGCCTTGCCTGTGGAACTAGCAGAGAAATTTGATAACATGATAACCACAGAAGCAGGGTCACAACAAGCAGGAGTGGGTGAATTGGTCGATATTTCGATTGAGGGTACCCCACAAGGACCTCCTTCCACCATGGAGCTGATGGAGGAGGATAACCCGAATGAAGAAGAGGTCATGACCACCCTGACCATAGAACCCATGGAAGAGGAGGAATGAGGACAATAAGGCCTTGGAGATAGGGAAGCCATGGAACCTATGGAGGAAGTGTTGGGAGAACTAGGGCATGAGGTTGGCGCTGACCCACAAGAACCAACGTCGACCTCGGGACCGAACATTGAAGATCTCTGCCAGTTCTCCTTTTTCTCTTTTATTCCAAGAGGAGAAGGGAGAACTCGTTCCCCTCAGTGCATAGAAGAAGATCTCGCCATTCCTCCAATTTTGAAGTTATCACAAAGGCCACAACCATGTGGGGTGGATGCTACTCAGGTGACAGGCACTTCGGAGCCTAAAAAGAGAAAAGAGGTAGAGGTCCCTGAGGCTGGGGAACCAGGAAGGATTTCAATAGACACATTAGTAGGAGAGCATCTTGCAAGGGCACCACTGGTCACGGTGAGTGCACAACAAGAGCAAATAGCCATCGGTGAAGAGGAGGGACCAAGCGAAGCGGTCCCGACGAATGAGCCAATGGAAAAGCTAGGCGAGAAGGTCATAAGACTCCCAATAAAAAAAAAACATCAGCTACAGTTTAAAGAGACAATGCAGCTTACAATGGAGGTCAAGAAACTAAGGAAACAGGTACACAAAATGTAGAAGCGGATGAAGAAATACAAGCAACAAGCTAGAAATTCCAAGGCCATAGGAGTAGAAGCAGAGACTCAGATGGACCAGGTAGCCATAACCTCTGCTGCTACTCAAACAGACCCAATCGAGCGAATGTTTGAAGACCGTGAGTATGCCTTAACGTCCGAAGTGTAGACTTGGAAATATATTGTGGCTCAGTATCAAAATGAGGTTAGAAGAACTCAGGAACGAGCCTCCACAACCATTTTTGAATATGTGGAGCATATAGACATCATGAGATTAAGGCATGCGAAGCAACAACTCAAGATGGAGAAGATGGAAAAGAAAGTGGAAAGCTAAAAACTGATAAGGAGCAAATGTTTAATTTGGTGCAAGAGGTGATGGCATGTCGCCCCCCTGCTTCTTGTTATTCTTTATTCTTACATGAACGTTTTCTTTTATTCTACATGGAGAGCATAAAAGATGAGATTAGTTATAAAATAGAAGATGGTGTACAATTCCTCCAAATAATGAGGCACCATGACATGCGAACTCAACATTTGATGTGTGAATTTTACCTGCATGGGTATCTTCTACACCTAGACAGAGAATTCAACCCAGTCCCATATGTGGGGGACATTCATTTAAGGGACCTCACCTCTTACACTTTCAACTAGATCAGCTGGCAGAAGACTTTTAACACATTTGAATCTAATTAGGTTACAAAGCCATTTATAGTAAGAGGAGAACATGAGAGGTCAGTCACCATGTTCACTAAACACAACACCTTTTTGGGAATTGAGGGGAATAGAGATAGAATGCTGAGGACAAAAAATTGGTGCCTTGATCTTTGTGTCAAGCAATTAGTCACATTTCAAGATGAGGCCCTTGATTGCTGTCAGAAAAGGTGGATGATGTCATCTATAGCTGTCTGGAATAGGGAACCTTTTGGGGCACCAAATTTTGCACGTGTGCTCCCCAGAGTGCCCAAATATGTGGCATGTGTCTGAACATGTAGAGTCCAATGGATGGGAATCCGGTTTCAGTTTCCCACTATTTGGTTGCCAGTAGAAAATTACACTCCAACATATATTGTCTCGGAATATTGGTGGAAAGAAGTCCTCCTTTCAGACGATTTTAAAGTTCCAGGGACAAAGATGGCCGAAGAATATGATCTCTCCCATTTTTAGGAAGCCAATAGTCTGTGAAATCTAGATCTATGGAGGCAGTGAACTGCATGAGGGCATGCAGAAGGCTAGTTGGGGGGAGATGTTGGGCACCAAATCAGGCTATCTTTCTACTGCATTTCCATTACCCTTTTTGACCTTTTTGCACTTATTTACCTTTTTTTACTATGCTAAAACTGTAAGGTAAATACCCCTGCCTTGTCTATTGGAATATTTTATTAATGAAATAAAGTTGCGGATTTTTTCCTATTCGCAACACTAAAATGAATGTTTGACCGTAGCTTCTGGAGAACAGGAACCAAGGCTTCAACATCCTGCAATAGATCCGCTATTCACAGCAATGACCAGCCATAAGGAGGCCACGCAGCTGGAGTCACAGATCCCTGGACTATTCTTGGGCATCTTGCTGATCTTGTCTATCTGGTATTGGTGTCATTCCAACTAATGTATATTTTTGGGGATACGGTTACCATGTTTTGGGGAAAGAGGTTGTTCTCCCTCTCCATGTATAAAAGACAGTTTATTCCTGTAACTGGGGACACCCCCTTCGATATTGTAATACCCCTTTTTAGGTTAATAAAGTATCATCTATTTTGTTGTTTTAATCTTTGCTGTGACTAACGCAGCCCTAATCTGAGAGCTGGGCCCACTCTTCTGATCAGGTGCTACATCCTCCTGTGTGTATCATTTATTAGTTTATGCTCTTATGATTTCTTTTCTGAAGTTGTAATTGATCTAGTTTCACAACAATGTTTTGAATCTTAATCATGAACCCTTGGTTAGAATAGATTTTTCTCTTGCCCCTGCATATACCTTGCACTTTTTCTTGAAAGCATACACACCTGGATTGATAAATTAATGTAGGAAAAAGGGAGAATAATTGTTCATACCTGGGCCTTAACATATGGCACATGCGAAATTTGTTCATATATTTTGTTTGTGTGTGGTTGATGACTCTGTAGTAGAGTGGGATGTACTTGGTGGAGTGGCAATCAAAAGTGGTGCTTGAGGAAGCTAGATAAAACTACATAGCTGGGGAAAAGAAGGACATTTGTGAGTGGGGTGTCCTTTTCTATCACATAAGGTGCAAAGGAGTTGAACTTGAGGAGGCAGTGGAGAAATGGTTTCTTTCGTCTTCCATCTTCCCCCAACCATAGTAGTGGTGATGGAAATTGGGGTGAGTGTGGTGTGGCCGGAGTTAGTACTGGGATCTGCATCAGGATTCCCTCTGAATGAGGAGGGAGGGATGGTTGAGGAACCACCTCGCATGGATGTAGATACCGTATAAGGATGGCGAGTACCATGTTTAGAAGGGTAAGCGTTGCTTCTACCTAGAATGCTTCGACTCTAGGTGAGGGGTAGAAAAAGGGAATTTAGGTAATGGCCTTGGGCACTATCTCCCAAACCCGGATTTTCCCCTAGAGGGGGGGGGATCCGTGATAAGTGGTGTAGTGGCACTCTCAGGGAACTCCTAAGGTAGTATTTCTTTAACTGGTGGAACTTTGATATGGGGAGGAGAATCAATGATAGGAGTCTTTTCTCTGATGTCTATTCCTTTAGAGGAAACTACACACACTTGTGCTGAAAAAGATGGGTTTAGGAACGGTGGCACTCCCTGATAAGTTCCCAACATGGATGGGTCTTGGAATAATATAGGGCCAATGTTGACAACTGAAAAATCATCTGAGGTAACATGGACAAGGGGGAGGATGTTATCAATGTTGGTGGAAGGGTTAGGCTCGTAATGTGTAAGCTGGTTGATGGTGATGATCTTCCCATTATGGGGGAACATCATTGTATGAAACATAGAATAGGTGACCTCCTTCATAGCATACATGTAGTTGCGTCAAGAAAATATATTGTAATCAAGCTAGGCATTGATAACTTCAATTTCAATGAGGATGGTTTTTCCCCCAAGTTCTATGGGGACATTTTGACAAAGCCCCATGGAAGATGTTGGTCCACCATCGTAAGCTCAAAGGGTGATGGCAGAGGGTACTAGCTCAGGGGAGCCAATTTTCTTCCATACATGTTTAGACATGATGCATGTGGATGCACCTTCATTGATGATGCACCGATAAACTGTGGTGTTCCAGATCTTAACTGGTATCTGGAAGGCTACTTGGGTGGGAATACGTGGTTCTCCACTATAGAAATCAAATGTGATCAATTGTGTGTCAATTGGGTCGGCTGCCCCCAAGTCATAAAGCAAGGATTTTCGCTGTGATGGATAGGTTTGGAGGAACTCCAACACAAACATGGCTGTAGGAGACTGGGTTAAGTCATCAACTAGACTATAATTATGAGCAGCCCTAGCATGAGGGTTATGTACATTCCATCGTAAAGTCATACATAGTATCTGAGGAATGGGTTCCACGTTAGGACGTGGAATCATCAATGGTTGTCCTGCAGTAGCTAGCAATGTTTCTGAGGTGGTTGGGGTAGAGTCGGGAGGCATACTGTATTGACGGTTGTGGGTTTGCAAAATAATTTATTCATTGGTGAGGAGGACACTACGATCAATCAGATTCCCAGGTTGAGTGGCACCCAAGTTTGGATGTTTCCCCAATTATGGTGGGGTAGGGTTGATCACTTTTTGGGTGTTCATCATAACTTAGTATGGTATGGGGTTTTTCAAAACATCCAGAGGCGGTGGTTACAAATAATTTTGTGGGGCCTGTTGAGGGGCAGATGGTGCTGGAGGGCCTTGTGAGTTCATGGATGCCCTTATTCGTTGGAGATCAGTAATTTAGGGGCAATGATGAGTATAATGTCCATACTCACCACATATAGTGCAAGGGAAGTTAGTCTGAATATTTTTTTTCCCTTGTCGTGGTTGATTTTTATTGGTGCCCCCTTGGGGGTCTTGGTATTGGTTTCCCCTAGCGGGATGGTTGTGGGGGTCATTCCCTCCTGGTCGTGGATTTTAATTGTTTCAATTTTTAAATATCTTCTTATGAGTCAGATTGTTCGTATTCAACTGTTCAAATGTATAAACATGTTGAATGGGAATAGGTTGAACAAATTTGACATTGACATGTGGTTGTCCTAGTGGGGGATTAACTGGCTAGGGAGGACTAGGAAATGGGAAATATGGATTGTTCTGTGGATAGGATCCATATGGAGTATAGGAAGTAGAGGTACTTCCACTACTACTAGGGTTATATCCAGGGGCTGGGGGTGGACTCGTACTAGATTGAGAGACCAAATATGACATGGGTACCGATGGGGGTGCCCCTAATGACTGAGGGGGAGAAATAGGATATGAATGTTGGTAAAGGGGAGGAGGATAATAAGGGCCCCCTCCATATACCTATGGATATTGAGGTGTGTTGTACATAGGTGGTTGTTGGGGGTTTGAATGGTGGTGTGTTTTGGTACCAATCAATCCATCCGCTAAGTGAGACATCTGAGGTTTGTCCTGGCCAAATGGTACGGGTATTGGGACATCAGGGAGTACTGTGTATAGGTACCCTAGCTATGCATAGATGAGGTCATATTGTTGAGCCTTGCTAATGGCTTCTTCTTTGGATTGGGGGAAGGTGGAAGCCACATATTTTCTGAGAAGGGAGACAAGTGATCTGTGAAACCAATCAAGGCATTGTTGTTTGGTGGTTTCTTCTATGCATAAACTATGTCGTCGATGCCATTCGTGAATGTGGTCAGTGATATGTGTGGATGAGGTTTGTTTAAACTATGAGTGTAGTTCAATACCATTGTCATGATGGATTGGTAGTTGAAATAAGGTCAAAAATTCTTTGGCCAAAGATTCAAAGGTCACATGGGACCCAGATTTTTTGTCTACATATCACTTGGCTGATGGGCCAGTGAGTGTGCATTGAAATAATCTTAATCATATGGAGTCGTCCATTATGTTGTTTGAAGAGCACCATAAGTGGAAGGACATAACATGGTTGGAAGGGTTGTCTCTTGGATTTCCTTCAAACTTGGGGATGTATGGAGGTAGTTTGGTGGGCATTGCAGGCCATGTGGGGTCATGCAATATAGGATCATTAGTGAGTTTGCTCAGATCTGGTATGTTGAGAGAAGCTAAGTATGGCATTTGAAGTGGCAGTGGAGGATTAGTTTCATCCATTGTGTGAGTGTTTTGTGTACCTAACCTTTGAATGGGGTTAGGTGGGGTTTTACTTCCTCCTTGGGAAGAAGTTTCCCCTCCACTTCCGTGTAAAGGAGAGCCAGTGGAAAGTTGACCTTGGGAAGTGAAACCAAGTAAAGTGGAACCAAACAAAGCTGATCCTAAGATAATATCACTCACAGGGGTGTGAGAAGGTGGAGTTGATGAGTTGGAAATACTAGGGACTTACCCTAGGATAGGATGGAGATTTAGTAAGCATCTAGAATGATGGGGTTTCTATGGGTCCCCTATGATGTCCGACTAGCAAAGTGGATATGTGAAAATGGTGATGAGAGAAATAAATGAGCAAGAGTATTTTTTTATAATTTTTGGACCTTCAAAATATATCTCATGATCGTATGTAATCACAAGAGCATCATACATAAATCAATTGACAAAGAAACATTCATGTGGGTAGGTAGTTTTTTTCTGCGTGGGAGAACAAAGAAAACACATGATCGTGTCCTAAAAGATGCAACGTCCTTCCTATCAAATAACACTCGACCTTCCAATAGCACTCAACAGTGGGGTCTGAAGCCACTAGAAGAGGAACTAGTGAAGGATGAAACAATCAATTATAATGAGGGGTAGAGGGGGCATATCCTGAAAGAGATGGTGATATTTCCCAATAGCCACACAAAATCTGATCAAAGTGCTATTGTAGCCCAAAATTTCCACCCGGGTAGATGTCCTAATATTTGGTCACTAGGTACCTCGTTCAAAGTGTGACACTTAGATTTTCGGCCTCAGAAATGGGTCATGGGCTGGATCCTGTCCAATAGGTGGGTGCCTCAAGGGGGGATGCAAAAAACAACTGGACCTTGGACTTCAACCCTTCATGAGTATCTCTTTACCTTATGGTTTTAGGAACACTTGACTTGGATGATTTTAAAGTTACCTATTTGACAACTTCTACTGTTTGAAGACGTGAGAACCGGATAATGGGGAGTTATTTGGATGCCTATCCCCAAAATACTACCTAGACTAAAAAATTTCTTTTGGCACCTCCTGTGGAGGAAAACTTAGTGAGTTTTTTAGAATTTTTTTAGATGTGGTTTGTTTGAGAGATTGGGGGTGTGAACCAATCTCGTTGAATTTAAGTGGGAGTGGATAGTTTCGTCGAGATAAGGGCGGGGTGTTTCAGGATCCCTTTGGAGGAAACTTACTTCAACCTCCACGATTCTAGATGAAACTATGTGAGTGAGTGGTGACTTTGTGTGTGAACAAGTGAACGTGTGCCAATTTTTTTAATAAGTTAGGTGTCACCTTGCTGCATGTGGACCTTGTGTGGTCCTTACAACTCTTTATTACATAATTCACTAAATTCCATTGGTACAACCTTGCGGAATTTTAAAGTCCCTAGAGAACTAGCATGTGGACATATGGGTCCTTACCAATCCTTTAACTCGCTAGTGTGATTTAATATAAGAAAGATTTAAAAAATATCCTATATTGTGGACATGTGGGCATGTATGGGCCCGTTACAAAACCTTTAAACTTCCCTAGTGATGTAATCTAAGAAAGTAGATTCAAAACTATCCTATCTTTGTAGCATGTGGGCATGTATGGGCCCTTTAAAATTTAAGATGTATTTGAAAAAGAAACTAACAGGAGTCCCAAGGGGGCTATTTTCCTCTCCTAATGATTTTGTATTTTAAGGGAGATGAAATTTCCCCTCAATCATTTTTTCGATTCTCAAGATTATTATATGACACGAGAGAAGAGAATACTCAATAATTGACGTTCAATTTCTGGTCCTAATGCAAGTGTTTATATATGTGATATAGAATGATTCCAAATTAGCTTTAATCAAAGAAAGCCATTCATGTGGAAAAATGAAAACAAAAGAGGATAAATATGAATTTTTAACCCCCTAAGTGCCTATGTTTTGACTAACCCTTCACGTGGAGAGGGAATCTAAGTGTGGTGCATATTACAACTTGCATAGAATCAAGTTTAAGAAGGCTATGGGCCTTCAAATGATCACAAAAACCCTTACAATGTATGATTTTTTGGACAGATGCATGGGTTGTAGAGTAGAGAGAGGCGCATTTGGCGCCAATGCGCAAATAAAAAGTGACCTTTTGACGTAGGTGCAAAAAATGCACTGAGCAACAAAGTGAGATTGGCGCATGTTGATCCGGATTATTTTCGGCACGAAATGAGATCGGAGATATAATAAAGAAATGCATAGAAATATCACATATATTCAATAATATAACATAAATGTATCAGAGATGCAACCATAATCAAAGATATACAATTATACACGATTTCTATTAATGAAAGAAATGTACAGAGACTGTAAAAATACAAAGTGAAAGACTCGCTAGAATGGTGGTAGCTTATCTCTGAGAAGAGATGTGACGACTACTCACATTCGCAAGAAGATGATTACAATGAGGCTTTGAAGGCCTTTTTACAATAGACAGGAATGCCAAAAACCCTAGACATCCAAAAACCTAACCCTAGGAGATGAAGCACCAAAAGTCATGTGGGCCCCGTTTGGGTAAGTTAGTACATCAACTTCCCAGGGTCGTAACTTTTGCATACGATCTCCGTTTTAGGCGTATAATAACTTGTTAGAAAGGTATTGTTGAGGAGATTCATTTTGGGGGAAAAATAATGTCTTTGGATATCATTGAGAACCTATATCTTAAAAATCCTTCATTTGGGCACTCAAAATGGCCTCAGAAGTTAAAACTTGCTAAAAATAGTAAATTGCCAAAAATTGCCAGAAAACTGTTTTGAGCCAGTTGGAAAAGGTGGGTGGCCACTGATATCCACCTGGATCAATCCTCCCTACTTAGGAAGCAATGGTATCCATTGCATTTAGTTCCAGGGGGAGAGGGAAAATCATTTGTTGGATCTACATCTTGGTGAGCTGCTTGTATTGTTGGAGATGTCACGCTGCTTAGTTTGTGGAAGTCTGTCATGAACCTATTGAAGTTGAGGTTGTTCAACAAGTAGAGCTACATGAGAGGAAGGTGTGCATAAGAAATATTTGTGATTTGCTGCAACCTTGTCAACCTACTTCTATTGGATAGAAGGTGAAGGGGGCGAGGCTATAGTGGTTGCAGTGTCCTTATGTTCCCCTTTTGAACAGATTGTGAAGAAGATGAATTTTGCAGTATGAGATACTACCTTGCAACACTTTTTAGGTGGAACAATATTTGGAACTACCTATGGTATTATGTAGAGATGAACCCCCAAAGTAACAATAAAAGTATGGGGTTGAGACTCATAAACAACATGGTGTCTCCACATATATGGTTGGCCTAAGAGAACATCAAAGACATCTAGTGGGGAAACATCACATAATACCTCCTCCTTGAAGGGTTGGATGCTATATGACAATCGACACTGTTGGATGACATGAAGATCTCATCCTTGGTGAAGCCACCCGATGTTGTATGGCTGTGGGTGTGGTGTTGTCCACAATCCAAAATATTTGATGACCTCTGCTGAGATGAGATTATTCTGGCTTCTGCTATCAATAGTAAAATGCAGCGAGGTCCCCTTCACCCACATTTGTGAATGAAAAAGGCACTCCCCCTCTTCCGGATCTGTTGGTTCTTCTGGTTGAATTGTTGTGGTCATGACAATAGCAGTGGGGTCTGCGTCAATGATCTGCCATTTACCAATATTTTGATAATCGGATTCTGAATCAGGGTTCGACTCCTTATCTTTGATATCGATCACCAATGACTGTTTTGAGCGACATTCATCGGTGTGTTAGAAAAATAGGACCATGGAGCAATAAAATAAAACAAATGTGGAAATAAAACACAGAATATGCACAATACAAGAGAGACACAGATTTACGTGGTTCACCCAGTGTGGGCTACGTCCACCAGAGAAATTGCCAGGTCCTTTCTTTATTATTATCCAGCAAAATGAAGGGATACAACCTACAAAAAAACCCACTGTAACTTCCTCTTCTTTCTCTCACAGTATCCTATCTCAAAATACAATAATCACCAACATACATAGTCGCAATACATTTCCCTCATAAAAGTGGGTTTCCTTCTAGGGAAAAAAACCCTAACATAATCTCTATTGTTAGATCTGCGACCTTATAATGAACGGTCCAAATTCACAATGAAATTACAATATACTTTTACAAGGCAATTTTTGCTTCGGGGGCTTCACCCCTGAACCCCTGCTGGGGGCCCACTTGCCCCCAGACCCCCTAGCCAGGGGATAGCCCCCCCAGACCCCGCAGAGGGGGTACCCCCCTCTGCACTCCCCCGTGTGGAAGAGTGTACATACTTCTGGGGTGTAAATACTTCATGGGGTATAAACACGGCTAAAAGTAAAATACCTCTAAATCAAGAAGATAATCAGGCTCCACAACCAACATGGTGTTGTGCTAGGGGATTTTGTGGAAATCACACCATTTTCTGGTGTCCTTCTTTGTCTTCCTGTGACCCTTCTTTTGCTGTGTCTTGGAATGGTTTTCGGGAGACTATTTGTTAGGGCCATCTTTTTCATACTTTGGTTGTTGTGGATTTGTAGGCCCAAACTCCCTTTTGTACTGGTGCTTAAATTTCTACTCAATTTTAACAACATATCGATAAGCAACACCGATTGATGAGATGTCCAGAAAATCCATTTTAGTCTGGATGTATCTGTGTAGAGCCCCACGGTATTTCAAAACCAAATGTTACTTAGAGTATTTGATACCCAACTTGGTGTGAAAGGTATGGAAGGTATTGGTGAACTCCAGAACTTCTTGGCCCCTCTCTTGCCGCAGTGTGGTCCATCTCATGTACTAGTCCTCATAGTTGCCAACAAGGTAATACTGTTCCTTTACTGCATCCATAAAAAAATCCTAAATGGGATTGACCCCATATATTCCAAACTCCTCTGTGGAACTTTGCTTCCAATAAGTTTCCCACCATTGTTTGACATGAGGGATAACTTTAAGGAGTGCGAAGGTGATATTTTATTTGTCAAAAAAATCGTGAACAAAGAAATAACCTTCTAGCAGAGTTAACCATTTTTCTAGGGCTTTTGTATCTATCTGTCCTTCAAATACAGGAATATCAAAATTAACTTGTACCTTGAAAGGCGAGGTGCCTCCAAAGTGGTAGATTTATGAAGATGCACTTGATGCTATCGACAGGTGTTGAAGGATGTGGGAAAAATTCTCCATCATTTCATCCCTCTATCGCGTGAGAGCTTGCTCAAGCAACATATTGATAGGATCGTTTGCTCCGTCGTTTTTATTTTCTTCTGTCGTTGAGGGTTTCTTGGGTGTATGAGAGAGATTATCTTCAAGAGAGACAATATCGAGACCCAACTTTCTATACTCGGACCTCGTCGGGGACATGCACTGAAAAAATGATCAAGAGCAACCTGCTCTGATACCACTGATCCTGATTTTTTTCGGCACGAAATGAGATTGGAGATATAATAAAGAAATGCAAAGATATATAAAATATATTCAATAATATAATAGAAATGTATCAGAGATGCAACCAGAAACACAAATATATATTAATACACGATTTCTATTAATGAAAGAAATGTACAAAGACTGTAAAAATACAAAGTGAAAGACTCGCTATAATGGTGGAAGCTTATCTCTAAGAAGAGATGGGACGACTACTCACATTCACACGAAGATGATTACAATGAGGCTCTGAAGGAATTTTTAAAATAAAAAATAATTCCAAAAACCCTAGACACCCAAAAACCTAACCCTAGGAGATGAAGCGCCAAAAGTCATGTGGGTCCCGTTTGGGTAAGTTAGTACATCAACTTCCCAGGGTCGTAACGTTTGCATACGATCTCCGTTTTAGGCGTATAATAGCTTGTTGGAAAGGTATTGTCGAGGAGATTCATTTTGGGGGATAAATCATGCCTTAAACAATGATTGAGAACCTCTATCTCTAAAAACCTTCATTTGGGCCCTCAATATGGCACTGGAAGTTAAAACCTGCTAAAAATAGTAAATTGCCAAAATTGCCAGAAAGTTGTTTTGAGCCAGTTAGAAAAGGTGGGTGGCCACCGATATCCACCTAGATCACACGTGCTCAGAAGACACACCTATGGGTTAAAAAATCCACACACTTTTTGTTACATGACTGGGAAGAAAACTTTGGATGAAATTCTCTCAGCTCAGATTTGAATTTAGCTTCTTGCAAGCAGGCTTGGGCCGGTTATGGTTCCTGCAAGTTAAATAAACCAAAAAGAAGTTCTCAAAAAACCCAAATGGGGAGGAAATTGTTACCTATCCCCAGTGGATTTGTTAATCTGTTGTATCATTTTTGTCAACTAAATGAGAAAATGAAGGACACTTACAAGTCTAATTGGGTTAGCGAGACAGGACAAAGATGAATGCAAGAGTTTGAAACATCAAGCATATGAAATAAACAAACAACTAAGTTAATAATTAAAGAGATTAAGCTAGAGTGCATAAGGGAAATAGAAAAAAAAACAAACAACATTCATGCCACCAATGGATCATTTGTATTAGTGAGGAACCACCAAAGAGAAAGGGGGATACTTATGGGTCCCCTCTTCCTCCAAGGTAGGGCTCTTGAACCCCCAATGATTGAGCTCTTCTTACAAGTAGAAAACTAGAAGGAAATGGTGAAGAAATCCAGAGCTCATTCACTCAAGAGGTGATGTGAATGGCTAAATGAGATGGTGCTTGTATGCTCTAATGATAAAAGAGGCTCCTCTAAGAGAATATAGGAAGCATAACAATACAAATGAATGCTTGGAAATATAGTGCACCCATGGTCTCTTTGTATAGAAAATCTTTGAGGCATTATCCAAACGGCATTTAGTGTGAACAAGGGGCCCTTTAGGGCACCCTTAGGTATTTGACCAACCCCCCACTCAGATTCAACTCATATTTGAGGTTCAAATCGACTTGGGAGCTGAAAAAAATTTGGGTGAGGCGCTGACACGAACCATAAATGCGTCTTTCATGGAAGTGCAAGACTTTTCCTGTAAAAAGTCAAACATGCGCATGGATTTTCCTGTATAAAGTAGCACATTTTAGGCAGGTGTGCGTGCTTCCTTTGGTGAATTTGGGCACTTCAATTTTTTGACCCAATTGTATAGTTTTTTGCCCTTTGGAAATGCATTTTTTGGTCCATGGATGAACTAATAGGTGTTTGGAGATGTTGGATTCCTGTAACCATTTGTGGACAAAATTTCAATGATAAAAGATGCCCCCTAATGTGTGAGGTTAGGAGCATACGTATAACTGAAATACATAAATGTTTCTTCTACTAAGAGTACCATTGTAAGAAAGAGTGTTGAGAGGAGTTGCAAGAATGACCCATTGAAGGGAGAGAGGAACCTGTGGGACCCAAGCCTTTTGCTAGGTGTGGAAAAATAAAATTGTGTACAAATGAGGTAGGTGTTATAACCCTAAATTTCACCACACATGCTTACCTAGCATCAGGACAACTCATATCCCTTCTTTACCAAAAATTAGCTGAGCAACTCTTTGAAAATCCTCTTGTGTAAAGGCCCATGCACCCTAACCCATTACTGCACGCGTGTACACACTGGCTGACTCACAACAACTTGCGTGTACCTACCAAAGAATGAAAAAAGGAAAGTTGTCGATGAAACAAAAAGATATGGGTTAGTTAACTGAAACTCCCAGCCATGCATGGCCAAGAGTTCGTCCAAAACCCTAGCTCCTTCTAGCCTATAAAAGAAGGGGTAGGGGTACCATTTGAAGGAGGAAAAAATATAGCGAAGAAACTCTGACCGTTTACGTATTCCATTGTCCCAACCCTTTATCCTTTCCTCATGCCAAAGGAGATTTAATGCAAATTAGTTGAAGGACAGAAGAAGAGGAGCCCAAGATCAGGTTCAAGGAGCGGTGGCTGGTCTCAGCTTTTGTAAGTTGATTCACTTTACGTAATAAAAAGAATGCTTTTCTCTTCCCAATTCATGAGATGTCTATGATTCGATTGGTTTATGTTTGATTTCTAACCCTTGAGTATAGAAGTAGCATGCATGCATAGTTTTTGTTTGTCTTCAGTGCAGGTAATCTTTGGAAGGAGCAGCGCAAACAAGTAATCAAGCACAACGGAGGATCTACATCGAACGTTGGTAATAAGGTAGGTGGTCCTTTTCCCTGCATTTAATGAGAAAAAGGGGTTTAAATATTGGGATGTAGGTAAAAAAGTAGTTTTCAGTCAAATCTACATGCAAAGTCAGACCCTAATTTGCTAGTCTGTAGGGTGTTTTTCCCAACTACAAAATTGGCGACCGTACTGGGGAGAATACTCTTTAGGGTTCCTGGATTTATTTAAGTTTTTGGGTAGTTTAGAGACTAGGTTTTCTGTTTCTTCTTTGCATGTCTTTTTCTTTTATTTTTGAAAGGTCTGAGCTAGCAGGAAGTCTGGTTTTCCATACCAGCTTTCCCTCACTTTTGTTTGACTGTATTTTTCGGGACACACAAAGGTACACGTGGCCTGAACGCGTGTACCCACACCCTATACTATGACAACCCACGTGTGAACACTAGATGTAGAGATAGAAATAGCATGTAGGAGTTCAGAGAAACTTAGAGACATTCCTCCTCTTCCCTGTCAGAATCACACATTCTCAGGGGGGTTTTCTGGAATCTTGTCTGAGTCTTGCTTGATTTCAGTCCTATCTCAGATTTCTTTTTTTTGCCTTATTATTTTTCCTTGCATATTTTGTTTTTTCTATTAGAAAGAGCATCCAATCCTTAAAGGGATCCTGGTTATCAATACCAGAGGTCTCTTCCTGGTCTAGACTACCTTTTTTCATATTTTTTCTTAGAATTTAGATATACACGTGGCCTGTACAAGGTCAGCCCATGTGTACACGCTCTCTGTCTCTAGTCAGCACTCGTTTGCACGCGTGCTGTTTGAATGACAATAGCGTGCTTGCACAGGCTACTTTTTGTTCAGGATGGGGTAGTCATCCCCTCCTTTGATAAAAGTATTCCTCTCAGGTGTTTGAATCTATGTTTGAACAGTCGGTAGCTTAGGCTTCATCTTACCTTTAGCCTTCTTTTTCTCAGTTAATAGTTGACAGAAAATAAATAATAAATAAATAAATTTGTTTTATGGTTTTTAGAAAAGCATGAGAGTCATTCTTTTTTCAATTTCCTTTGTGTGATTATTTAATCTGATTCTTTACGATCGACGCTTTAAGCCAAAATTGTTTTTCTTGGTTTTTTGCTTGTCGGTATTTTCCCTTTCTTACTTTACTAGCACGTAAATAAATAAAAAAATCTCTTTTCATTTTCTTCTTTGGTTAAAGAATGTGTTTCTACATCATTAGCTAGGGAAAAGTATTTTATTTCATAAGTTTTTGCAGTGCACTTATATGATAAGTAGCTCGTAGTCGAGTGAAATGCGTTTGAGTTTGCTATCCAAAATCTTAGAAAAAAAAAAAAAAAATCTTTCTTTGTGAAAAGTTGTTGAAATTTTACATTTCGTAAAAGTTTTTTGTTTCCAGCTTTTTCATTCATTTTTTGCTTTCGTCTTTTACACATCATTAGTTTCACCCTCATACCCCTTGACGTAAGACAAATCCTTAAAAGCAACGCTAATTTTAAAATCTACTAGACTTTTATGTTTGTAGGGTTCACAAACTAGTTTAGGATTAGGGCCTTGGATTAGGTTGGAGAGGAAACTCTTCAAGGCCATTCAAAACCAAACATTGGAGTCTAAGATAGGGAGTGTCTAAGTCCAGTTTTGTGGAAGTTATCCGGCATCCCCCTCTAACACAGGGGATAAACATGAGTTCGCGTGCGGAAAGGTAGTGGAGATAACCCCTGCAAAGACGGACCAATCATAATGGAGAACACATATAGAGGGATTGTTTTGGGATTCCGTCGTTTGCATTTTCCATGGGGCTTCATGGGTCTCAAATCTGTTCGAGGTCCTTAGTTGTCTTCTGGACCATTTTCTCTTGATACGCTTGACAGGTTTCGGGCTCGATACCCTGCTCATTGTGGTCTACCCGACTTTTGACTGTACCCTCCTGATGACTGTTCACATGCTGGAAACCTAGTTGCCGATATTTTTAGGGACATACACATGTGACTGCGGGGGTATACCACGGTACCTAAGACAGACATCGAGCCACACTTTGCAGAGTATACCTGGAGGGTGCTTCTGTGTTCGAGTTGTACTTGCACCGGTAAGTTGCTCTAATGTTGGTTGTTGTAACTGTTCTTCCAAATAAGTTTAGTGATTGCTTGTCTTATCTCTTAGGGGATTATTTTTAGTGTGTGTTACTTTTGAACATTTAGAATACCTTAGTGTGTCTTGGATATTCTCACACAGTGGAGGATCCCAAGCTCCGCCGGTCACGAAGGCTTCTTGGCCTGCCGCTGGTTACACTGGAGCCACCCCCACCACCTTTAAGGCAGAAGCTAGACCAACAAGGGTCTTTTGAAGCAACCGAGTTACAAAACTTTGTGCCCGAACAACTACCAGAGGAATCAACCATTTTGGACCTTGAAGCAACAACTCTTGGCTCGGTTGAAACCCCAACCACTAATATCTTGGCACTATTTATTATACCAATCCAATTTCACGAATGCCAGACAGTGCCTCACACAACAATGGAAACAAATGTTGTTACTCCTTCTGGGAATTCGTCAATTCCCATCACAGTTTCCACCACAGGAGAGTCATCTCCTAACTTACCATCATCGGTCCAAGCCACCATGGTCTCGACCACAACTACATCACACAATGGACCGAACCTGTCTATGGCGGAAGCCACAACCCCCTTCACACTTAGTGTGATAGGCCCTCCATTTTCATACGGTATGCCTAGTTCGGGAACAAGTCTTGTACTAACCTACTCCACTTTATAGACTTTGGGTCTGGGGGTAGGGAGCTCTAACGCTCCTCTGCAAGGTCACCTTGGGGGAACTTCTATCCCTTTTAACGCTTTTCCTTACGCAGGAGGTCATATCCCTCCTTCGTCCCCTTCTCTTAGTGGTCCGCATCAGTAGTCCACCAGGCAGCCTACACACACTAGTTTATTTGGAGCAGGAAGTCAGGGGCCTCCTTCGCACAATATGCCGGTAGGTTCAACACCGTTTTCTTGGAACAGAACATTTGGTAACAACACTTTCTCGTCAACCACTTTCCTGTCTGGGGGAAACCCCATTTTTGGACAAGCTACTCCTGCGCAGGGTACTATTCCTGCACAGGGGGCACACATAACAAGACCTTGGAATTCAGGACAAGGATCCATTCCCTCCTCCGGAATGTCATTCTAGGGTAATTCTTTCAACAGTCAATGGAACCCTGGACATACTACTATGCCTGTCCCCATAGGACCAGCATGGGGTAATCCTTCCCAAAGTCCTTTGAATACAATGCATGCCCAACACTCTATGTCCTTTTTGGGAAATCAGTCGATGATGTCTCCACATATGCAAAATCCTTATGCTGGTCAGGTCCATGGTTTCTACTAGAACCCGGGCCAGCAACCAAAATTTTCCTAGCAACCTGGTGCCAGTCAAACTCCAGGACCCTTTTTCCCAGGTTATCAACAACAACCCAAACTACCATTCCTGGCGACTTTACACTTGCCAGATTTGACAAGGTTGTTGAATGATCCTATTTGTCACGATCCACATTGGCCTCCTATGCCGATGAAGTTACCTTGAGACATTCCAAAGTTCGAGGCCAAGCCTAATGAAGATCCAGGTGATCATGTGACTACCTTTCATCTTTGGTGCTCATCTAACTCATTGAAAGATGACTCTGTACAAATGCGATTGTTTCAATGTACTCTTATTGGGAGTGCTGCGAAATGGTACATCGAGCTTGATCGCTCAAGATACTCTTCTTTTGGTGAACTGGAAATGGCCTTCCTTAACCATTTCCAGTTACCTGTGAGATACGACGCTGGCACAAAGCTTCTTTCCAATTTCGAACAGACAACAACGAACCATATCTCTAATCATATCTGAGAGTAGAGACATCGAAAAAGTCTAATCAAAGTACCAGTCCAACCAACATTCCTTCTTGAGTGGTTCCTTAAGTCTTTGGTCCCACAGTTATCCAAAGATGTTGCAACATCCGAAGTTTTCTCCAAAGAAGATGCCATCATGAGGGCTCAACGGTTTGAGCTCATCTATTCTCAGTTTGGTTTATTATACAACATCTTGCTAGATGTGCCACGTTCAATACTGGATAAAACTATACAGAGAGATGGACCACATGCCAATGGTATTGTTGGTTCAACACAAACCAAGCCCACTGAGAAATTGACAAAAAAATTGTAACAATTATCCATACAACACACAACGACCAACCAAACTACTACTTTGGCTACTCCCCCTACCCAAACGTCGGAAGTAAACACCATGCAGTTGACTAACCCAAAGGCCACCCAACATCTTGAAGGGAAGAAAAAACAATAAAAGAAGGGTAAGGGGGATAAAAAAACCAATGATAATTTTGGTGGGGACAATACAGAAAAATGGAAGGTGAGGTATCCATGCAACTTGTGCACGAAAGACCACTCGACCCATATTTTTCCTCGACTTGCAGAGGCCCAAAAGTTTGTCACACAGCAACAACAAGTAGTGTTGACTAATCCATTTCAACATGGGAAAAATCTAACTCAAGCCTCTACAAGCACAGAAGGGGACAACCAAGAAACTTGCCCACCTCCAAACAATCCCTCATCCGTGAACGTATATATGGTTAGGGGTGATTCCTTCATATCAACTAGAGTGCACGCCTATAGTAAACCAAGCGCTTCTGAGAAGGTTAAAGAAGATGATCTCCCATCTCTTCCTCTATAGATTGAGAAGATGTTGGGAGAAACAATGACACACATTTCAAAGGGTGCATTTAAAAAAGATTCTCACAACCCAAATGCAAGGGCCACCCAGAATTACTCTGTGGTGGAGGATTTATCACAAACCCCTTGCGCGACGTCTGCTTTGGAAGTCCTCCAAAGTTTCCCTGCTCAGAGGAAAGAGATGTTAACCACTTTGGGATATACTGAGACTTGTAATCTGGGCACTGCCATGTTAGATACAACCGACTTAAAACCTCGTCTGCCCTACCACGTAGAATTTCAGATAGTAGTGACTCATCCCATGAAAACTTTTACTCGGAATATCTTCCGCACGATGGTCGACAATGGCGCCTCAACATGCATTATGTCATTAGCATGCTGGAAGGCCTTTAGCCAGCCTGTTTTGTCTCCATCACCTACTCTCCTCACCACTTTTGACGGTCATTCATTCTGACCACATGGCATCATTCCTTCTTTCCCTGTGCAGTTAGGAGGGAAGACTGTGTGTGTCGAAGTAGAGGTAGTCGATGCTTCCCTCGACTATAATATCTTGTTAGGACAGAGTTGGACTTATTCTATGCAAGCTATGGTTGGTACAGTGTTTCGAGTCTTGTTGTTTCCACATTAGGGTCGGATAGTGACCATTGATCAACTATCTTTCTCCAGACCCGACCCAGCTTTGGGGGCATCCATAGTCCCGATGATTGATAATCCTCAACTAAGTGTCGTTAAGGTAGGAGTGGGTTTGTTCCCATCCTTAATGGGTACTTTAGATTTCCCACCTCCTCACGACGATATCAAATTTATATTTAATCACCATAAGGTTGATATTTTTCAAGTTTCGTCGTTACACACGACTTACTTTGAGGATCCTTGGATTCTTCCTTCCCCATCAGCCATGATGGATGAGACAGGACACTCAGGCATGTCCATGCCCTTTTCTGCCACTGAGGTAGCGTACTCTTTATTCCAACAAGATTCAACTAACCCTGATCTGACTCCTGCTTAAGAGTTATATCCACTTCTAGAGCCTATTTGGGCTCAGGGTTCTCTCGCTAACATCAATTCATTGGACTTAGTCTTGCTTTCAGATGAAGCAGTAATCGAAGCAATGACTAGTCCGGACAAACCTTGGGAAGATATTCATCATAGATCATATTTTCTCCCAGAGTTAAGCCGAATCGAAGTAGGAGAATTCACCGTTACCATGACGGGAGATCAACCATGTCCTATTAATCTCTTAGCTACGCAGGAAATTTATGCTGAGGGCAATATGATGACTATCACTGAAACTATACCCATCAACATCTCCCGAAACCCTGGCGTCATGGAGAATGTCTTCATCGGAGCAGATTTCTCCCCTGAAGAGATTCAAATTTACATGGATCTTTTCAAAGAATTCCGCGATGTTTTTTCCTGGTCTTATGAGGAAATTCTAGGTATCGATCCAAAAATAGTTGAAAATGAAATCACAACGTATCTTGATGCCAAGCATGTTCGAAAAAAACTTCATCCAGTCAATCCCAAGAAAGCAGCAGCCATCAAGATTGAGGTTGAGAAATTTCTAAAGGAAGGTTTTATTTATCCTATCCATTTGACTCAATGGGTGTCAAATCCTATGCCGGTCAATAAAAAACAAGGCACGATTCGTGTATGTACCGATTTCCATGATTTGAACAAGGCATGTCCCAAAGATAATTTTCCAACACCATTCATTGACCAGATCATTGATGAATGTGCTGGTTGTGAAGCCTTTTCTTTCATGGACGGTTTTTCAGGATATAATCAAATCCAAATCAAACCTGAAGACCAACATAAAACGACATTCATTTGTCTGTGGGGTAAATTCGCATATCGGAAGATGCCTTTTGGCCTTAAAAATGTTGGAGCCACATTTTAGCGGGCCATGTATTTTTCTTTTCATGACCTCAAGCATATATTCGAGGCCTATCTAGATGATTTATCATCACGCTCTTGCAAGCGAATGAATCATCCCACACACCTTCGACTAATATTTGAATGCTGTCGCTACTTTAGGATTCGCTTGAATCCAAACCAATGTAGCTTTTGCGTAACGTCAAGACGTTTGTTAGGTTTCATCGTATCAACAACAGGGATCATGGTCTATCCTCTTAAGGTGGAGGCAATAATCCATTTCCCCCCCCCCACGCACAATCCTACAACTTCAGAGTCTACAAGGCAAGGTGAACTTCTTATGACACTTCATCGCCAACTATGCCAAAATCACCAAGGGATTTATGTGTTTACTAAAGAAATACGTTCCTTTTTTTCTGGGACGAAGCCGCTCAACGCTCTTTCGATGCATTAAAAAACGCCCTCACAACCGCACCTCCATTACGACCACCTAACTATAACAAATATTTCTTATTATATCTAGCTGCCGCAGAGTCAACCATTGGCATGGTTTTAGTTCAGGAAGATGATTCGTTCTTAGAATACATGATCTATTACCATATCCGAGGCCTCGTAGGACCGGAACTCAATTATTATCATATCAAAAAACTTGCGTTGGCAGCAGTTCATGTTGTTCAACGGTTCCGTCACTATGTTCTGTTTCGCAAGACCACCATCATTGCTATCGTGAATCCATTCCAATACATGTTGACATGACGAATTATAGGAAGAAAAATTAGTAGAAGGATAGTCATCCTCCAAGAATTTGACTTAGACTTCATTTCAACAAAGTCCAAGAAGTCATTGGTCTTCGCAGAGCTTATTTCGGAACTTCCAGTTGAGTCAGGTGACGTTGTGCCTGAGGAATCGCCTATCCACGGAGATATGTTTTTGATTGCATCTTTAGACCCCTGGTACGAAGATATACTTATCTATCTCTAGACTTTGAAATGCCCCACCTCTGCTTCTCATGACGAGCGTCGGCGGATACGCCATCAGGATAAGAATTATCTCATACTCGATGATACGTTGTATCAGAGAGGTGTAGACTGCATCTTGTGTCGATGTCTCAGTCATGAGGAGGCCATCATCGTGCTCAACGATTTCCATACTGGAGCTTGTGGCAGTCATTTATCTGGGTTGGAAACAACCCAAAAGATTCTACGAGCAGGTTACTTCTGGCCAACACTTATCAAAGATTGTATCGAATCGGTCAAGAAGTGCCATCTGTGCCAAATCTTCTCTTGGAAGATGAGGGCACATCCCGCTCCTATGTTTCCTGTCATCAAAGTTGGTCCCTTCACTAAGTGGGGGATTGATTACACTACATGAAACCCCCCGTCAACAAGGGGGCACCACTATATCATCATAGCTTTCGACTACTTCACTAAGTGGGTGGAAGCTATGCCAACGTTTAAAGATGATGGAGAGAGTGCAGCTCTCTTCTCATTCAACCAAATCATAGCAAGGTTCGACGTCCCGAGAGAGATTGTCACTGACCATGGCAGTCACTTTCAGAACCAAATGGTGACCGAATTAACATCAAATCTTGGGTTACAGTAGGAGCATTCATCACCTTACTACCCCCAAGCCAATAGGTAGGTGGAAGATGTAAACAAAACTCTTAAGACTATTCTACAGTGAACTATCAACTTAGCCAAGTCAAATTGGCATTTGATGTTATAATCGACATTATGGGCTTACCAAACATCTGTTAAGACTGCAACTGATTTCTCACCTTTTCAACTCGTTTACAGGATGGAGGCAGTCTTGCCCATCGAATGTCAAATCCCATCTCTAAAATTGGTAGTACAGTTATTGCTAGACACTTCTCTTCTTGAAGAATGGTTAGTACACCTTGAGCAGCTCGATGAGTAGCATCGCGATGTGGCCCTGGCCAACGAGACTCACAAACATAAGGTCAAGTGTCAATATGATAGGTCTGTTCATCTTCGGATTTTCTCTGAGGGCGACCTTGTCCTGGTCTATGACCAAGATAAGGACCCCCTGGGGGTAGGAAAGTTTAAACCCATGTGGTTTGTACCCTTCATCATAAAAGAGGTATTAAAAAAGGGTGCTTATCGTTTGGTTTATTTTGAAGGAAATGCTTTGGCGGAACCTAGAAATGGGCTATACCTCAAGAAGTATTACTCATAGACAGTTCACCGTGGGTAACTTTCTGTAACATATGTATAGTATTTTACTGTTACTTTTTAAGGTTCTTTTAAAAGTGTTATGGGCATGTCATTGATGTTATCTTTCGTCAATATGGCATATGTCAAGTGATTCTGAGGTGTTCGTTGGGTATGGATGTGGTGCTAGTCGACACAAGCAGAGGCTTGCCTCCACATCTTGGGTAATATTTACACCTCAGGGCTATTTGTTATCTTCCAGAGGTATATGCTTAGGTGACACCACAAATAATGTCGTTGAGTATAGTGTAGTTATTGAGTTGCTTCGAGATGCCTTGTCACTGGGTATCTCTCATCTCCAGGTCTATCTAGGTGCTCAACTGGTTGTGTCACAACTAAACAGAGTATATCAGGTTCATGATCCAACTTTACACCGACGATTCCTTAGGGTACGTCTCTTAGAACGAAAATTTGATTATATTACATATTTTCATGTTCCTAGGAGATTAAACCAAATTACAGATACTCTAGCTAATCAAATTTTAGATTGGCATCTTGCACACATATGAAAGAACATTGACATAAACATGTAAATGCATTTTTTCACATAGAATCCATAAGACACAAAAGATAAAAACCATATATAACATCATAAAATAACCAGAGTACATAGATGGACACAAGCACCTCAAAAATGGGTAGTAACGAGTCACCGGGCTTATGCCCTCAAAAAATATATACAAGTAGGTGCTTGTGGCACATAAAAAGTCTAAGTAGGTTCAGGGCCTATGGGCCCTATTATAATCATCCACAGCATGGGCTAAATGCCTAAACAATCAGACCCATGTCCGAGGTGCCCCCACTACATGAGGCTGCATGGATGGCGGCAGGTCCTCTATCTCTGCCATCAGGACTGTGCGAGTGAGCGCAGTGAATTTCTGCTCAACTCGTCTAAGGAATCTCTTGGCCTCTCCGGCTAGAAGGTTCCCTGCTACTGCTGCTTCCCCAACAGTGGCAGCCGTGGCCTCTGGCCGTGGATGACGCCTGTTCCATGCATAATCAACAAGTCACACGGGTCCCACATCTGCATGCAACAAATGTTTATCCGTCAAATACTCTGGCATACAAAAAAATGATATATATAAAACAAAAATTACATATGCAAACAAAAAAAAAACTACAAAGGTGGAGACTTACCCATCTCCCCTCGCTCCTTACCAGGAGCCACGGGTATCTCAGGATCTCTAGAAAACTCTATCCCTGCATATGGGTAGTCCTCAATCAAAAGGATCTATCGTGAAAGACACGCAAATAAATCATCGTCGAAGGACTCAATGGTCCTTCCACCACCCTGTCGCGACAGTAATACTGCCCATCTACACACTGCAAGGAATGAGGCCTGATGTCCTCATACTACAACCTGAGGACTAAAACTCATAACTCTCTCAAAAAAGAATGAACACAAGATGGTCCCAAACCCGAAGTTCCTCTGTGTCCGTTGTTGGAAATCTGTCAATTGCCTCTTCATGCACTCGAGAAGTGTGGTACTCCAGTAAAAAATCTGTGCATTCAAGCACTGGATAGTACAGTTCATCTGTGCATGAGATGCTTGATGCAAGGCTACTAAGCTGGTAATCCGCCCAATTAGTAACAATATAGTCTGCAGCACTAAGCTAGTAATATTATTAATAGGTACCTGGGAGCTCACATGGTCAGTCCCAGCCTCACAATGCTTAGCTATCAGCTTCGAGATCTTGCTCGGTACCACAGGAAACGTCCGGAAGTTGACTGGTTCCCCTCTCCTTAAGAGGTCAGTCAGAAAGTAGATATCCTCAGTGGTGGGCACCAGTGATTGCCCCTCTAGCATAAAAGCCTCTGCATCAGGGTGCCAGTAGTCAATCAAGGAATTCAGTAGCCTTGGTTGTGCACGCATGAATGGAAATAGAAATAATTTTAGTAAACCGCATTGCATTGATGTGACCATGACATTCAAATCGGCTGCAACCAACTCACTGATTGCCTCATGCTCCCTTTCCCTCCACTGGACATACATCCTACCAACATAACAAGGTGAAGGAGGGTCAGTACTTGCTTTTGGTTTGATTTTCACTACAAAAGGGGGGTACACACAGGTTGTAGAGGTGACAGTCGTGTGTACACGCAAGTAGACTTTACTCTGCCCGAATGTACACGCAGCCTATCCAGAGACAACCCGCGTGTACCTAGGGCTGACCTTTTTAAGGTCGATGCCCACCCAAAAAACAAACTAAAAGATGAAATTGAAGTATTGAATAGCTAGATAAGGGAGTTTGTACTTACTTGGTCCAAGCAGAAGTTCGTTTTGTCCACTGTAGCTCCTAGAATCACTGTTTTTGGAAAAGGGGGTCTTTTGGCTCCAGAGTCAATTTCCAAATTAGTAATGGTGATAATGAGCTACCAGCTTCTATTTATAGACCTTTTGGGCTCTTTTTGTCACTTTTTTGGCCTCCCTTATCAGTTTCTTTATACCAAAAACCATTTAGAGTGATTTAGGAGTTATATGGGAGGGATTTGATCAGGTATTGGGTCATTTTTTTTGAGTTTTGAGAAAATATTGACGGTCCATAAAAAAATTTCAAAAATCAACCTGAGCATATAGGTTAGGTTACCACCCTGACTTTTTCACCTCGTTGTCTTTTTCCTCTGCTATAGGATCGATCCCATCAGGTTGTGACACAAAACCATTATATTTTCTTTAGAAGTGTCACAACTTGGCGGTAGAACTTACCAGAACATGGATGCCCTAGGTAGGTCCTGGTTGCATTATGGTGTCCATGCCGTTTCTAAAAACATTGTAGGCTCGGGAGTCCGTATAGTCTTTCCCGAATATGAGTTTGAGCCCCATTTGCATGATTCTTTTTCTCTCTTTATCTCACCTTCAGGACTCCCAAAAATAACGGGTCTCCTTTTAAGCCCTTTTCAGACCCTCTAAAAATGAAAAGATTGCCGAGCGATCTTGTGGCCTTTCACGCTCATTAAACTGAAATTTGAAGTCACGTCTATCCGGCGGTATTTTACCCCTTTTTCGGTCTGGATGGTCAACTATACGAACAAAGGTATACTCTATCGAATTTCCATTCATTAGAAGAGTACTCTCAAGTATAATTTTATTCCTTTTTCGGGCCCAAGGGACTAAATTTACGAAAAAGAAACCCCCACAGAGTCCATAGTTAAGCTCTTTTCAGACTCCCTAAAATTGAAAAGATCACCGAGTGACCTTATTATTTCACACTCGTTAAATTATTCCAGAAGAATATTCCTGACGGAGTCCATAGTTAAGATTTTTTCAGACTCCTTAAAAGTGAAAAAATGGCCGAGTGATCTTGTCCTCGTCACACTCATTAAAATGGTTTTGAATTGACATCTAATCGGTGCTAGTTTACCCCTTTTTTGAACTGACTAGACTATCTTCGAAAAAGGTACCCTAACAGAGTCTCCTTTTATTCATTTTCAGACTCTCTAAATATGAAAAATCACTGAGCATACCTTCTCTAGGCTCGTTAAACTTACATTGAAAGATGTTACCATTGTGTGTTCTATCAACTGCATTTGCATACCTTATCCACCAGCCTTGTGACAGTTTGCTTCTGCATCTTAACGCCTTTCTCCACCAGAGGATTTTTCCTGAGTATCATTTCACTAGAACATCAGTCTTGTCCTTGTGCCTTGAGCTTGTATGTTTGCAGTACTCATTCCTCCATTGTAACATAATATTCCTTTATTCTTTTTCCAAAATTATCGAAAAGAACAAAAAAATCAAATATACCCCAAAAAGAGGATGGGAAAAGTATTTTCTTTATTGGCAGCATAATGAGTCTCCCTTGGATAAAGCACATCTGTCCATTTGTTCATCATACTATGGGATGCAGTACGAACTTAAGAAGATTTTCTTGCTATATAGAGTTGTGTCCTCCATCGTTTGGTTATTCTTCCAAACATATGGAGAGTTTGTGTTTCCTTCTGCTTCATAGACTTATGATTAGCATATATGCTTCCTGAGTCTCATCACTTGTCGTGCTATTGTCCAAGGGAAGTTTGTCATTACGCTTGAGTTGGCCCCTCTGCAATATGTCTCTTGTCCACATACTCGGTCATCCTGAACATCTAATCAAGTCCTTGTCCAAAATCACTGAAGCCTTCAGTCCGATCATCAAGATTATCAAGTCCATGATCGATGAGCCATCGAAGAACTCTAGGTAGTGCAGTTGTACACTCATATTACACTCCTACCCGAGTTTTAGAATATTTTGAAGTTGTTTCTCGAGCTCTGAAGTCCAATCGTCAGGCTGAATCATCTTCTGGAAGATGGATACTCTATATGTATATCTTTCTGATTTTGAGATGTACCTCCACTGTGTATTATTCACGGCTATGCTTTATAGTTATTTGACATGGATCTACAGTGTATTTGATTGGTAGCCATGGTTCTATTTTATCCCGAGCATGGGTATGCCCGCCTCGGTGAAAATTTTTCTATTTTGTAGATGGCACCTCCTGGTTCCTGATCCTTGGGCTCAATCGTTCGACACATCAATAAATATTGGTAATGTATTTCAGCCATCAAATGCTCTTCTAACCTCACACATTAGGGGGAATCTGTTATAACCCTAAATTTCACCACACATGCTTACCTGGCATTAGGCCAACTCATATCCCTTCTTTACCAAAACTCTGTTGAACAACTCTTTGAAAATCCTCTTGTGTAAAGGCCCACGTGCCCTAACCCATTATTGCACGCATGTACATGCTGGCTGACTCACAACAGCCCACGTGTACCTACCAAAGCATGAAAAAAGGAGAGTTTTAGATGGAACAAAAAACTATGGGTCAGTTAACTGAAACTCCTAGCCATGCATGGCCGAGGGTTCATCCAAAACCCTAGCTCCTTCTAGACTATAAAAGAAGGGGTAGGGGTACCATTTGAAGGAGGAAAAAATATAGCAAAGAAACTTTTCCCATTTATGTATTCCATTGTCCCAACCCTTTAGCCTTTCCTCATGCCAAAGGAGATTTAACGCAAAGCAGTTGAAGGACAGAAGAAGAGGAGCCCAGGATCAGGTTCAAGGAGCGGTGGCTGGTCTCAGCTTTTGTAAGTTGATTCACTTTATGTAATAAAAAGAATTCTTTTCCCATCCCAATTCATGAGCTGTCTATGATTCAATTGGTTTATGTTTGATTTCTAACCCTTGAGTATAGAAGTAGCATGCATGCATAGTTGTTGTTTGTCTTGAGTGTAGGTAATCTTTGGAAGGAGCAGCGCAAACAAGTAATCAAGCACAACGGAGGATCTACATGGAATTCCGGTAATAAGGTAGGTGGTCCTTTTCCATGCATGTACTGAGAAAAAGGGGTTTAAATATTGGGATCTAGGTAAAAAATCAGTTTTCGATCAAATCTGCATGCAAAGTCAGACCCTAATTTGCTAGTCCAGAGGGTGTTTTTCCCAACAACAACGAGCATGCCCCATGCTCATGTCATGTAACTCAAAATGTGTAAGATAATAACTGAAGTTGTGTGTTGATGTATATAACTGCAGTGCCCTCCAGGGAAGTTTGATAATGGCATAGGAAAATTCTGATGGTGAACAAAATCTGAAAAGAGGTGATGACACCTAGAAGAATGTTGACAATTCGCGGGCATTGATAGCCCAACAAATTTTAGAGGTCTTCCAAAAATATAAAAACAATTGCAATAGTCACAAAGTAATACCCACTGTAACATGAGATAGTGTTGAAGTCAAATGTTATGGGGGTCAATGACAGCAAAGAACAAAGGTGGTTTTCCCTATGTCGTCTAAGACTTCTCATTGTAAAGGGAATGAGATTCAATATACTATCGCCCTTCTGGAAACTGCGCTGATCTCGACAGAAAGGGAAACGTGACTCCAAGAAGAAAAGGGCTTCATGAAATCCACTATATGAGATCAACAAATAAAGAGGTACATGGACAAAGTCAAGATGCGGTGAGACTCAAGACTTCCCTTGGTTGGGGATATATGTGAAGTATGAGTGGCAACAACCGTGAAACTAGATCTAGTGTGAGGGGGGCAACTAGATGTGGGTTAAATTGTGCCAGAGGCATGAAAAAGTGGACAAAATCAGAGATCAAGGCTACATGGATGGTGGGATACTCAGAGTTTATGGACGATGTCAATAGGAGTAGAAGATAATGAATGCCCCATCCAAGGGAGACATGGGTTGCTTTTCCAGGAAAAGAAGGTCACCAATGGGGACGACAAAAAGCTATGTAAATGTTGGAAACAAAAGGCTTTTTAAAATTACCAAATGAATAAAGAATAATTTAGGATGAGTGTACAGATATAGAAATGGGAGCCCCAGTGAAATATGGCTTGGCCTATGAGGGTGCAAGTTGTGTGGAGAATGGGTGGAGGGTGGGGGCCCCATAGGTTGGTTTCTGTATGAGGGAAATGAATGGAGGGGAATCTACAGATGGGAAAACTGTCTGTGGATGAAATGGATGGTTAATGATACAACGGAGGTGTAGTCAAAATAGAACCATGATGAGATAACCTGGGAGTCCATTGGGAAAGATAACAAAATGAGGAGAAGGAGTATGTGGTTGATTCTTGAAAATGCGTAAGACTATCGAGACTCCCATCCCTAAAGGGTGAAAACAACATGAGTGTAAAAGTGCCAAGGTGAACTATGAATGGGACACCTCATGTGGGGAAGAGTGCTACTGGGTGACAATACCAAATTGCGGCAGAGGTGTTAGTACTACAGAGCCATATATGAGGATCCTATAGGTGAATGTCGGAGGGTGTGACTGGGAGATGCAATTTGTATTTAGAGGGAATGACTACATGCAAGTGTCGATCATATACCTGATGGGGATTGTGTTGAATTGTGATGACCAAGTACCTACACACATTAAAAATCGAATACCCGACATGAACAATATCTGAAGATAAAGAACATATAACAATTATTCAATAATTGTGAATGTCAGCATGTCAGCATGTGAAGGATGAAACAATCAGTTATAATGAGGGGTAGAGGGGGTATATCTTGAAAGAGCTGGTGATATTTCCCAATAGCCACACAAAATCCGATCAAGGCGCTATTGCAGCCCACAATTTCCACCTGGGTAGATGTCCTAAGATTTGGTAACTAGGTACCTCAGTCAAAGTGCAGCATTTAGATTTTTGGCCTCAAAAATGGGTCACGAGTTGGATCCCATCCAAGAGGTGGGTGCCTCAAGGGGGGATGCACAAAATAACCAGACCTCGTCCTTCGACCCTTCATGGGTATCTCCCTGCCTTATGGTGTTAGGAACACTTGAATTGGAGGATTTTAAAGTTCCCTATTTGACAACTTCTATTGTTTGAAGACATGAGAACCAGATAACGAGATTTATTTGGATGCTTATCCCTGAAATCCTACCTAGACTAAAAAAATTATTTTGGCACCTCCTGTGGAGTAAAACTTAATGAGTTTTTTAGAAAATTTTTAGATGTGGTTTATTTGAGAGATTGGGTGTGTGAACCAATCTCATTGAATTTAAGTGGGAGTGGATAGTTTCATCGAGATAAGGGTGGGGCATTTTGGGATCCCTTTGGAGGAAACTTACTTCAACCTCCACGATTCTAGATGACACTATGTGAGTGAGTGTTGACTTCGTGTGTGAACAAGTGAAAGTGTTCCAAATTTTTTAATAAGTTCAGTATCACCTTGCTGCATGTTGACCATGTGGTCCTTACAAGTATTGATTACCTAATTCACTAAATTCCATTGGTACAACCTTGCAAAATTTTAAAGTCCTTAGAGAACTAGCATGTGGACATATGGGTCCTTACCAATACTTTAACTCCCTAGTGTCATTTAATATAAGAAATATTTAAAAACTATCCTAGATTATGGACATGTGGGAATGTATGGGCTCATTACAAAACCTTTAAAATTCCCTAGTGATGTAATCTAAGAAAGTAGATTCAAAACTATCCTATCTTTGTAGCATGTGGGCATGTATGGGCTCTTACAAATTTAAGATGTGTTTGAAAAAGAAACTAAGAGGAGTTTCGAGGGGGCTGTTGTCCTCTCCTAAATATTTTGTCTTTTAAGGGAGATGAAATTTCTCTTCAATCGTTTTTCTGATTCTTAAGATCATTCTATGATGCGAGAGAAGAACATACTCAATAATTGACGTTCAATTTCTGGTCCCAATGCAAGTGTTTATATATGTGATATATAATGATTCCAACTTAACTTTAATCATAGCAAGCCATCCATGTGGCAAAATGAAAACAAAAAAAAGGATAAATATGAATTTTTAACCCCCTAAGTGCCTATGTTTTGACTTACCCTTCATGTGGAGAGGGAATATAAGTGTGGTGCATATTACAATCTACATAAAATCAAGCTTAAGAAGGATATGGGACTTCAACAGATCACACAACCCCTTACAATGTATGATTTTCTAGACAGATGCACAATTCACATAGTAGACATAGGCGCATTTGGCACCAATGTGCAAATAAAAAATGACCTTTTTACGCAGGTGCGCTGAGCAACACAGTGAGTTTGGTGCACATGCTTGGAAGACACGCATGTGGGTTAAAAAAACCGCACACTTTCTGTTACATGACTGGGAATAAATTTTTGGATGAAATTATCTTATCTTAGCTCTGAATTTAGCTTCTTGCAAGCAGTCTTGGGATGGTTATGGTTCCTTCAAGTTAAATAAACAAAAAATAAGTGCTCAAGCAACCCAAATGGGGAGGAAATTGTTACCTATCCCCAGTGTTTTCGCCAATCTTTTGTATCCTTTTTGTCACCTAAATGAGCAAAATAAGGGTACTTACAAGTCTAGTTGGGTTATCTAGACAGGACAGAGATGAATGCAAGAGTTAGAAACATCAAGCATAAGAAATAAACAAACAACTAATATAATAACAATAAAATAAATTAAACTAGAGTGCATAAGGGAAATAGAACAAAAAATAAACAACACTCATGCCACCAATGGATAAGTTGTGTTAGTGGGTAAATACCAAAGAGAAAGGGAGACTTATGGGTCCCCTCTTCCTCCAAGGGAGGGCTCTTGAACCCCATATGATTGAGCTCTTCTTACAAGTAGAAAACTAGAAGGAAATGGTGAAGAAATCCAAAGCTCATTCACTCATGAGGTGATGTAAATGGCTAAATGAGATGGTGTTTTTATGATCTAATGAGGAAAGGGGTTCCTCTAAGAGAATATAGGAAACATAACAATACAAATGAATTCTTGGAAATATAGTGCTCCTATGGCCTCTTTTTATAGCAATTTTTTGAGGCATTATCCAACCGGTCTTTAGTGTGAACAAGGGGCCCTTTAGGTCACCCTTAGGTCTTTGACCAACCCCCCACTTAGATTCATCTCGGATTTGAGGGTCAAATCAACTTGGGAGATAAACCAAAAGTGGGTGAGGGACCGGCAAGAACCATAAATGCACCATTCATGGAAGTGCGCGACTTTTCCTGTAAATAGTCGCGCAAGTGCATGGGTTTTCCTGTATAAAGTAGAAAATTGCAGGAATGTGTGTGGGTTTGACTGTATAAAGTAGTGCATTTCAGGCATGTGCACACGCTTCCTTTGGTGACTTTGGGCACTTCAATTTTTTGACCCAATTGTATAGTTTTTTTCCCTTTGGAAATGCATTTTTTTGGCCATGGATGAACTAATAGGTGTTTGAAGATGCTGGATTCCTATAACCATTTCCAGATGAAATTTCAGTGATAACAAGTAGTACTGCATTAAACAAAATCTATACACGACCATCACTCTCATGTATCGTCAGGTATATTGGGAGTCTTCCAGTTCTCCCAAAACTAGTTCTAGATCAACTGATTGACCACGTGACTGTTATAGTGAAACTGAGAACAACACTTGGGAATATACTCTCTAGTACCTGGGTAATTGGGTAGTACGACTAACAGTATGGTTGAACCTTCTTAGTTGGTTCCTTGAGATATTGCACTGAGTACAACTATTTAATGCCACACATATATTAGAGAGCTATAGCATAGGGAAAAACCTTGTATGTAGGAACCTTGAAAACCATAAACCTTGGGAAAGGAACATAAGAGATATATTTATGCACAACTCTGCCTCATGCATTCTAGTTGTGAAATTCCTATAGAATTTTTCCTGTTAATAATTTGGGAAATTCATCACTGCAATATTCTTTAGGCTGGATTATAACTCCGTAGGAGTAAAAAACTGAGTATAGTGGGTCCTTCCGACACACTTGTTCAGGACCTATCCCATTAGATTCATCTCTTCTCCCTGATCATCATGACACCTATCATTTTTAAGCCTTGTTTTCCATGGAACTGAGCTCCTCGACACCCTTATTTTGGGCCCATCCCATTGGGTTCCCCTTTCTTCCCTAATCATCATGGTGCCTATCACTTGTAATTCATTTTTTCTATGGTCCCACCCACCCTTTCCAACACCCTTACTTTCCACTTATCCTATTCAATTCCTCTCTTTTTCCCATCCACCGTGATACCTGTCCCCTATAACATTTTTTCTGTATGGACCTGCCTGCCCATCTTTTCCTCTGCCAAAATGGAAAACACCTGCAACCAATAACTCAATGCCTTGATTACCAACAACATCTAGAACAAGGAGGACTTCAATATCCTCAATTCCAACATTATCAAGCTCAATTCCTCCATTTAGACCCTCCAAGACCAATGTGTCACCCACAAAGACATCAAAGACACACCTGACCAATTGATGAGTCGCTCCTTGAACCATGCCTCTTATGAACAACCTTCTTATAATGAAGACACAAAACCTTCCCATTTCCAAGTCCCTCAGTGCAATCCCCTTCATCACGACCTGCGCCATCCCAGAATTTAGGTGGAAAAATTTGATGGCTTAGATCCCATGGGCTAGGTCACTCAAATGGAGCATTATTTCTCTTTACATGGAATTACTGATGCATTGGAAAAAATTTCTTATGGTATCCTCTATTTAGATATGGAACACTCGTAATGGCATAGAAATGCATGCCAAGGTATGATGCTTGGATGCATTTGTTTGTAGATATTTATGAACACTTTAACACTGAAACCCACCATTTAGTCTGTTTGACCAAGTTGAAATAGTCTAGCATAATGGAATATTTTATCATCACATTTTAGCACTTGTATTTCAGAATGAAGGGCATGTTAGATTCCTTCTTCAGAGAATGCTTTATCAGTGGCCTAAAGGATGGAATCCGTGCCCATGTCTTAATGGCTCACCCCCATACTTGGTTGGAAACTACTAAATGAGCCAAGGAAGCACAATAGATTGTCTCCTACCAAAATATAAAACCCTCCTTTATTCCTTTCCCTAAACCCACCAATCCTACCCCTCCTTCCACTCCCATTAAGATCCATAAATTAACCCAGGCAGAAATGGATGAATGCCAACTCAAGAGTCTTTGCTCTAATTGTGATGAAAAATATTTTCTATGGCACAAGTGTAAGGAATAAAATATTTTTATGGCCATATCTGATGATGTTTCTAAAGAGGAGGCATATGTTTCCCCTATGGAAGAGCTAACCCAACAAACCTATCTTACTTTTCCCTCAAATCCACCAGAAGTTGAATCGATGATTTCACCAAATGCCTTCATTGACTTCTCTGCTCCCAAAAGCCTCAAGTTAATTAGTTACATTAAGCATTATAAAGTCATCATCCTTGTTGACAGTGGAAACACCTATAATTTTATTCATCACCGCATTTTCCAAGAATTCTGTTGATTAATTGGGTTGGTTTTCATTGATGTCAACCCTTGAAGCAAGTTCGACAATAAATTTAGGTAGCCCCAATAATATGCTTAAGGGATTTAAGTTTGTTTGATGTATAATGGTATGGATATTAGTATATTTGTAGGTAAAACTATTCTAGATTTATAGTACATGTCATGACATTTCCAATGATATGTGGAATTCCACATAACTCATGGTTAGAGATTTCTCTCCTTGTGAAGTTGGAGAATTCTCATGAGTTATCTAGAAGGTCAAAGAAGTCAAATTATTCTAGAATCTCCTAGAAGAAGTTGACTAGTTAAGTGAGTGAAACTAGAAGTTAATCATGGGTTAATTCATTACAATAAGAAAATAATTAAAAATAAATTAGTTGCAATTAGAAGTAGAGAGTTTACTATTTGTAGCAAAGTGGGTTAGAAGTGGGTTATCCCTAAAATAAGGAAATTGGGTTAAGTTGGTTAGAAGGTAACCCCTTGAGGAATCTACATAGAAGTATAAATAAAAGAAAAAGCCTCTCCTATTATCACCTATTGAGGATATTGAATATCCATTATTGTGTAAGTTTTGTAGGAAAATTCCATGGATGCTTTTAGGGGCTAAATTTCGCTCATGGGCTAATTTTCCATGGTTTTTGTCAAACAAATATTTGCTATTCTAAAAATTATTCACCCAAATTCTATAGGATAAAATTATTTTACCTTAAAAATCGCCAAAATTTTATATAAACTATATAAAATCCTTAGAAATTTGAATAATTTCACAAAAATATCACAAAAAAATTATAGTTGGAATATGAAGGATTAGTAAGATTTGTAGAGGTTTCTACATTTTAAAATAAATTTCCATCCTTAAAATCATCCTTGGAAAATTCCTTTACGGACAGGTGAATATCCTTTTGGATTCTAGACCCCTAATACCAATATAGAAAACATACAAATGGACACTAACATCCATGTGAATTCAATTACCTAATCAGAAAGAGAAAGAGAAAGAGAAAGAAGAAAATATGATGCACCTTATTCCATAGTTCATCCTCACTACCTCTAATTTGAGCTTGATCTCCAAACTCTTCAGCACCACTCGATACAATTTTCAATGCAATGGACAACAAAAGACAAAGAACCTTTACTCTACTCTACAAGATTAAACTAATCAAATTTATTTATCAAGATTGACAATCATATGAAACAATAGACAATCTTGAAGGGAATAAGCCAAGTAATATTAATGAGAAATTTAAAAAGATACTTACAATATGTAGATGAAGTTGCAACAACCTCTCCAAGTCCTCATCGTCCAACCCTTTCACGATGCTCTCAAGATCATAACCAAAAGATTTCTCCCAAGATCATAAGTTTGATACCTCAAATTTGACTCTATCTCCCTTCTCCATGGAATGCCCTCATTATATATGATTTGGAGGCTTAACCACCATGGAGAGGATTACTCATCAGATCCACTAAATTGGGATCTACAAGATATTTAGGGAGAAAATATCTCTTAAGGATTTTGGGGAGGAAATATCTCTCAAGGATTTTAAGAAGGAAATAATTCAACCATCCATGAGATCCTCAACCTCCTCTAAAAAATAGGAAACTAAATGTGAGGTGGATTCTCACACTAAATTAATTTCCTTTTCATGAATATTAATAATAATTCATGTGCACATAGTATTTTTACCTTCATAAAATATATTTCTCCTCCACATTGACAAGGGATTATGACATATGTTAGTTCATGGTGTCGAGGTGTATACGACACTTAGCAAGGTACATATGACACTTTTACGACACTTGCGACACTTAGGGAGAGGTAACTAGGTGTGAAAATTTGATGTGTAATAGTATGCCCCCTAAAGTGTGAGTTCAGAAGAGAAACTGATGGCTGGAATGCTTTACAAACCTAGAAGAAGCTGCAAACAACCATCAAACAATATTGATATATGTTCCATTTTCGATGTAGTTATACCTATTATTGGAATACAAGATGACTCAAAGCATGGATGCCAACCAATACACTATGGATCGATGAAAAATATTGACTAAGGATATGGCCACCAAAGATACAATGTGGATCCATAAATCCATGACATGAACTGATCATAGCCACAAACAATACATAGTGGAGCTATGAGATGATAAAACATAGCCACAAACCAATATAATGTGGATCTATGTGACACTATCTATATCAGTATACTCAAATGGTCTCCTTCACAACTTAGGAAAAGAAGATAACATAATGAATGCTCGACCCAGGGTCTTCATCCAAATCCCTATGTGGTACAAATCTAGCCATGTGAATAAATGTTTTGATGTGAAATATGGTAGACACCACTTGATTACTATTCATTTAGGTAGACCATTAACAAGTGTGAGGGAAATCATCAATGATGTCAATGCCTCTGAAGGTACCCTAGTACATTCCAATGAATGTGAATAGATGAGCTAAATTCGAACATTCATGGAATCATCCAATCAGAGGTAAATGATGTAAACCTACTGTCGGAGGTGAGGAGGACTTCCATTGAGTTATGATGGTCCCAAGGTACTAACTGGTTTCTAAGTCTAATTCCTGGATGATGTGTTGAAGTCGACAGGAAAAGACTCATCAAAGGAGGGCCTTGATGTATCCCCCATCATCGACATGGAACTAACACAAGAAAGACATGTAAGATGGTGAATTCAATGAGTATGGACTGACACATGGAATGGAAACTGGAAATAATACATATGGATGGTTTGAATTGAAACTTACCTTGAACATGATGAGGCACAACAACTGACTTGTCAACATTGACTTGACGAGTACCAAGAATGTAATGTGATGACAATAAGAGAGCTCTTCAACTGGATGAAAAAGTATCTCAGAGATAAGTGGATTAATGAACTATAAGACGAGACACAAACAGGTGACATGTTCAAGGGAAACAAAAGCTGGCATAAAGGATTCTAAAAAACTTGACCCACTTCCTTCAATTGTTCCCCACCTAGATAGATGATTACCTCTTTTTAATTTAACGAGCTTGAGGAGGGTAACACATGCTTGATATAACTCACCTTCAATAAGTTCCTCTTATTTTATTTAATGAACTGGAATAATTAAGGGTTCATCCCCATATGGGCCCTTCAACGTGTAGTTTAGTGAGTCCAGAGAAGGAAAACTCGGTGTTTTTTCATGTTTAGAGAGTCTGAAAAGAACTTAATGGTGACTCTAGAGTTGTTCTTTTTCATAATTATAGTCTCATGAGGTTGAAAAGGTGATAAAATACCACTCAAAAGATGCCCTTTCAAATATTTTAATGAGTGTGAAGGAAGCAATATCACTCGACAATCTTTTCATGTTTAGAGAGTCTGAAAATAGATTAAAGGAGACTCTAGGGGGTTCCTTTTTCGTATAACCTTTACAAGTCCAAAAAAGTTAAAAGTTTACTTGGTCGCATTATCATTTATTTATGAGCATGAGAAAGAAAAAATAATAAGCTTGGTAACCTATTCTCATGTAATTACAAGCATGGGAAAGAAAAAAGATCAAGCTTAGAATTGGTTTCATTTTTACACAAGCTTGAAACAAAATCAAACTATGCTTGTAACATCCCAATGTAATTTCCAAAGGTAGGGATACCCATGGATGGTTGGTACTCTGCCCCCAGCTTGAAAATCTAGTGACATAACTCCAGAATGATAATCAAAGGCTGGAGACATGCCCCCCCCCCCAAGATTCATTTGATTCATCGACTTTGAGGTTGTCACCAATTTATGTCCTAGATGGAGAAAAAGGATAAGGGAGGATGAAAGGAAGGTTCAAATATGATACCTAACGAAAGACTCGACTTTCCATCTACGAAATCTAGCTAAAGACTCAACTCGATATCTACGAGATCTAGTTGAAAAGACTCGACTTGATGGGAGAGGTGACTATTTCATTTTTTAACGAGCTTGACACATGAAAAGAACTATGCTCAAGACCTCTATTTAATTTTTTAATGAGCTTGCCACAAAGAAGTAAAACTATGCTCAAAGCTTCTATTTCATTTTTTAACAGGCTTTCCATAGAAAAGAAAAACTATGCTCAAGGCTCCGGGTGCAATCCATAAATTTTTGTTTCATTTTTTAACGAGCTTACTACAGAGGGGAAAACTATGATCGTGACCTCTCCTTGATCATGGCTTCCAAGTGGAAAATTCTCTGGAAGAAATATATGTCAAGGGACAAATGTCAACCATGGCTTCCATGAGATCTTCGTTAGATGGAATAAAAACATTCCAGAAGGAATACATGTTAGCGACCTTGATAAGGGTAGGGAGATATGGCTCTAATAGCCCTATCCAAGAGAATACCATGTCAACTACCATATCTAAGTCAAGAGAAGGGAGATTTTATCTCTCATGTAGGGTTTAACACATGGGGTAGGTCATTACATAATTGACCTGTGGTGGGGTGGACATCATTGGCATGTATGGACCATTTAGGGAAACTGGATGGTTGACCATCAAATCAGGGTCAATGAATGAAAGCTAGTTGATAGTTACTATGTTTCCATTGTGAGGGAAACACATCACTCGAAAAGAGTGGACAAAAAATCTCTCATAATGTAGATATAGTATCACCTAAGGAGTAGGTTAAATTCCAAGGGGTTGTGAACTACCATCACATCGATGTAGACCATTTTTCCTCCCAAAGTAACCAAAAATCTAGGAAGGATCCCTAAAGGTTGACTAACTCTTTTGTCAAAGGTCAATAGATTCTAATTTACGGGTGCAAGTAGCAGGGAACCAAAATATTTCCAAGCATTCATGGATAAGATGCTAACAAAAGAACCTTCATCTATTACAATGTTAGGAATATTCCTATGACAAACCTGCATGGTGATTTGGAAAGGCATGTAAGAAGGAACATGGGGTTCTATCAAATGATTCCAATTAATAGAAATCATATGATATCTTGAAGGGGGTGCCATTGAGATGGGTGGAGTGCCCCCTTTTCCAAGTGAATAAGTATTAATGAAGTTGACCTAAGTGACATCCTCACTCTTTGAATGAGGAGTGGGATCGATTGATGAAAGAACCATTTTTACCATTTTGGTTTCACTCTTCAAGGGAGGAGTGGGAATGATTGATGGCATAACCATATCGACGACTTTGACACTCTTCAAGGGGGGAGTGGGGCTTATCGATGAAAGAATTAGATCAATCAATTTGGCACTCTTCAAGGGAGGAGTGGGATCGATCAGTGATGCAACCTGATCAACCACTTTGGAACTATTCAGATGAAGAGTTGGACTGAACGATGACAAAACCATATCAGTCAATTAGGTTTCACTTTTTAGATGAATCGTGGGGCTGATCGATGACAGAACTGGATTAGTTACTTGGGTTTGTGGCTCAATCAAGGATGAAACTAGATTGACCACCTGATCAACTAGACTGATTGGGGATGAAACCGAATTGACCAGTCCATCGACTAATGACAGTTTGGGAGAAATATTATGATAACGAGTTGGAAGTTGAATCTTTTCCAAAAGATAAGAAGCCTCATCCATACAATGGAAAAGGTGAGAGTAATGATTACCTTCACATAACAAGCAAGGAAATTTGAGAGTTCTCTTCTTCTTACCAACCGTAATGTCACTAGTCAACAGGGTGTCACCAACATGTCTCGTAGGGGATGTTGATGTGGAAGACCACATTTCTAAGACCTTGGGGAGACCAGGGAAATCCCTCAGAAAGTGGTCACCCTTACAAAGACTGCAAGGGAATTTGGGTTTAGGATTCTTGGTTATAATATTGTCAAATTTATCAACACTCCTAGTATAATTAATTGTAGCTGGTTACTTGGATCCAACATGATCTGGTGTGGTTGGAGGCTTGGTCCCTTTATGGTTCTCCTTCTTATGATATTTCCATTTCTTCTTCTTCTTATCAACCTGGCTACTCGCTTTAGAGATTTAACTAGGTGAAGAAGGAGAAAAGGAAGGAGACCTGACAGGTGAAGAAGGAGAAAGGTCGACATGAGGTTGATGTGTGGGAGGTGTGATTACATCTAAATAACTAGGTTCATTTGAATCACTAGGAATATTCGAGATCACTAGAGTGGGGAACAAACAAAATGGTAATCCGATCGTGAGTCCCAGAAGACTCAGTGTGGCAATGCATAGAGTACCAACATTTCCAAAAGAAGGAAAGGTGAAAGGTTCCCTGGGAAAAAGGGTTCCTCCATTGGTACTCCCAATATTTGATGCCATTGACACTGACTCAACCTAAGGTCCACTAAGGAAAACAAACAACACACACTACAAATCTGAGAAGAAAAAAAAAAAAAAAACCTTCCCACAATGAAACCACTAGTTGGTGACGAAATCCAACATTGCGAGATCAATATAGGAAGGGGTTTGGATAGAGTGGTTGGATCAATTATGTTGATGATATACTTAAAGGACTTATGACTTGGTGCAACCTTCGACATAATAAACATGGATTTACCCTCCAAGGATCTTGAGTGGGTTTGACCAATGTATGTTCCAGGTACAACGAAGACTTCCCTTCATTGTCACCTCATGTAAGGACCCTAAATATTGTGGCTACTAAGGTCACCAACTCGTAGTCAACCTCTGGGTAGGTACAATCGACGGTTGAGTCCGAGCCTATGGGCAGGATAACAAGTTTGAAATCCTTCAAGAGAAATGAGGACAAGTGGACCCGTAGAACTCTAGAGGACCTCAAATGGATTCATACTTCATGAAGCATCGATACCAAATGAAGATAGTTGGACTTCAAGAAGAACCCCCAATATACGATCTTACTACTACTAATGGTTAAACCTAGGAGGAATAATCTCCATTGCTCACCCGAACGTGACCTCGTGCATAACCCCTGTGTGAGAGGGGGATCCCAACTATGCTTATATGAAAAATTGGATTTATCTCTCCCTAGCACAAGATTCTATGTTTGTCTGATGGATTTGGAAAGTTATCCTCACAACCTATTCCAAATCCCTACACTTGCTAATATAGGTTCGCTACCATAAAATATTAAAATGTCTCATCAATTTTATAAGCACTTCATTTTAGGTATGTTGTTTACTCAAGGGTGGAAAGTGAAAATGATGATGTTGTAGACTCAACTCCAAAAGAATGAAGAAAAATGAGATGCAAATCTTTTTATTCAATGAATCCTACATATAGGATGGAGAAGAGGTTCAATTTTGTTCAACAAAAACACCCATTTCCCAAATGCAATTTTCTAAATGAAACCTAGTTATCTACACTACCCAACAAAAAGAATGTGACTATATTTCTTTGTTTGATTCTAATACATAAAGACAACAAATGCAAATCCTTTAACACTCCTTTACTTTCAATCAAAATGGAAGAGTCAAATGTAGATACAAAAGACCCAAAGAAAAAAGGATTTCAAACAAAGAATGCACTCACAGGATAATGAGAATTGAATGAAGATAGTCACTCAATCAAGGAATTGACAATCAACAAGCACTAAAGGAAACAAGAAAGTTTAGAGAAGAATCCAAAAACTGATAGGGAGAAATAGGAATCACTCAAATGTCTTGATAAAAAAAGAAGCAAAAAAAAAGAAATCCAAGCTAGGTTATGGTAAGCATAAAGTCTCAAATCATCCAAAAAGGAAATATTTGAAAAGCAACTTAAGACCAACAAACCTTTGCTGACCTTTTCAATTAGTCAGATAACCAAAAACTTCACAAGATTCAAACCAAACCAAGAAAAACAAGGATAATCAATATCGTAATTTGGAAAAGGTTGCAAGCTCAAAAAAGAAAACAAAAGAAGTGATAAGTACCAAATATTCAACCCAAACAAAGCTACAAATCAAAGTACAGACTCTGGGAAAGAATATCTGCAAGATAGACTAGGAAAAAATGAGAAAAAAAGGGAAAAAATCACTAAAGAAGGAGATCAATGCTCTTTTTTTAAAGGGTATTGTTGGCACAGGGGAAAACCCAGGGTTCAACACTACAATAGTGCACCAAAAAGACCCTAACTACCGACCCTTTCGACAACACCTGCGAAGCAGATGAAGTCTCACCCAAGGTAGAGGCAGGGGTGCTTGCAGGACTCAAGTGTCTGCAACCTTAGCTGGGACATAGATATGTGATTGTAATACTTAAAAAAGCACTTAGCACCGACATTTCATCAATATTTAACCACTATCTACTCAGTAGATAAAATAGAGCATCACATTATTCATTTAGATATGATGTATCTAAGCACTTATCATAGAGAGGTAGATTAGATCTAGCAGATTCAAGCACTAAGAACATTCACATAGGTCAGATCCAACATCCATATACATCATTAGCACAAAGCATAAATATATCTATCTATCTATATCAAATCACTTAGCAAGTAAATACATAAACACATCAAGAAATCACACAAAGCAGAGCAACACAACATATACGTGGTTCACCCCCACCCTAGGGCTACCTCCACCAACTCTTCTTATTTATTAACTTCTTCAATATGTTACACACACAGAGCCTCAAAAACCTACTCTGCATAGGACAAGAGATCTTTGCGGCTCACTAGATCCTCCTTCCCCGAGTAGATCTAAACACACAACTTTCCACAACCTCTTACAATGACTTTCACTCAGCTTTGCAAGTCTCACACAGTATGCACATAGCACTTACAATCCTTCAATCACATAGATCTAGCACTTAGCCATTCATAATTTCTCTTTTCTTACATTGCCTAGACATCCATTTATACTATACAAATTAGGCCTAAGCATGGGTGAACCCATGGGCTGACATCCCATACCCACTACATAATCCCAAAAAGGACCCAAAAAGGGGCTGAGATCCCACGATCTCTTCTTTGTCTTGCTCTCCACCTTCGACAGGCTATCGAAGTCCCAAAATAGGTCAAACTTGACCAAGGATCTCCCAAAACTTGGTCAAGGGCCAATAGGCCCCCAACACTCACATGTGACTCATCTCGAGTCACTCTGATATGGGTAGTTCTGCTTTGAAATCCTCGAGCTGCTTCGACTTGTTGCTATGCTACGACCTCTTGTGCAATGAACTCTTGGATGACTACCTCCTTCATAGGTTCTTCTAGGTGCTATTCAGCTACAGTGACAACTTTCTCCAGTTCTGATCCTTGAACTTCGACCTCTGTGAACAATTGGTAAGCCTTATCTTGTATAGGTTGGAGTCTCTGAGTTACTTTCATAACTCTGCTCTGGATAGTGTGGATCTATTACTGGGAGGTGCATTGCTCTTGAGATCGCTTCATTCTTTCCACAACTGAGAGAGGATTCAGCTACGCCTGTATTGTTTTGGCCTGATACTTCACCTCTTGGAGCTATGACTCTAGTGCCTTTAGTTCTAGATTCTTAGTGAGTTGCTTACATTCCATAGCAAGGGATTTTATTCTCCCAACTATGCTTCGAGCATTTTCTTCTCTTTGATCCCTTACATCCCATGGAGTCTCGGGCACTACACGAAGCTCTAAGTCTGCTATGCATTGTTGTAGCTGTTGGATAGCTTCTGCAAGCTACTCTACTTGCTATGTGACTCGATCCTCTGCATTTATTTCTACGACCGTCACAGGACAAAGTGCTATGCTGACCGCTTCTTTCACTTCAAGTTTCTCTGCGAGTAACTGTTCTTTTCCTTGTTGCATATTTGGTTTTTCTTCATTGAACTTTGCTTGGAGAGAAATATTTTCCTATTCTACAGCTCAACGCTATTCTACAAGTACTCCTTGTACTTGCGTCAAATCCTGGGTTCTTAGTGTATGGTGCAATGAGATAAATAGGTAACTTGGAAACAGATCTCTTGCAACAGGTGAGAAACCTTCATTAACTCTATTCTGTCTGTTACGACACGGTCCAAAGGTCTGGTGGCAAACCATAAATGCATTTATACCCGTTCGGTGGGTCGAACGAATGATTATATTGGTCCCAATGGTTATATTTCTTTGCCATGGTGAAGTGCCATGTGATGCTATTCTGTTATCCCGACAAAGCTCCAGTTTTGCAAATTTTCCTTCTGCGAAGTTCCCTCTAGAATCTTCTGTACGATATTAGCTCTCTTCTTACTTAGATTTCTAGCTTTCTTTCCAGTGAGCTTCGTCTCGGTATGCCTTTTTCCATTTTGATTCTTATCTTCTTTTAGCATAGTTACTTCGTGATGTTGAGATTCTTTCCTAATATTCAAGGGTGATACTTATTCTTTATTTGGAACAGGTACTTCAATCATATGTGGGTCATCTAGTGTTCTTACAACTTCGACATCTGGGTCTCTGGTGTTAAATAGCTTTGATATGTTCTTCTATTCTTCAATTAAGTGTGCGATCCTTCTATTCATGAAATCTTTTAACTCTTTCTTCTTCTACTCTAAAACTTCTTCTTCTTCTTGCCTTCTGGCCTGATCTCTTTCAATCCAAGGTTTTCCTAGTAGCATGGTAAATGGGGTGTTGTTCTCAATAAATTTAACAATCTAAAAATATTCCTCTGTCGAAGTCCCATTGGCATTCATATGTATCTGGGTGAGCTTTCGACATAGGGTTATCAACTTTCCTCTAAATATCCCTATTCCTCCCAATGAAGGAGTCATAACAGGTTTCCCTAAAAGTTCCCAAGTTCATTCTGTCATGATATTCACATGTGTTTCCTCATCTAGAACACATTCAATGTCGAATTCTCCTATTCTTTCTTCAAGGCATTATTTTTCTTTGAATATCTCTGATATGCCGACATGTCGGTGGTCATTTAGGGTTTCTTTTATCTGTAACAATGCTTTCTCTGATTCTTTCTAGGGTTTTTCTATAGTCGTAGTTTCTGGATATTCCTTGGGTTTTCTTGTCTCATGTTCATTTCTTCAAGCTTAGCAATCATTCTGGGGAAATCCAATACTTCATAGTCCATAGATTTGCAACAAAGACAACTAGGTCTTCTTCTAGGGAATTCCTTAGCAAGGTGTCTTGGTTTTCTACAACTGTAATAGAGGGTTAATCCTCTCTTTCTTTTAAATGATTCCCAACTCTTTCTGTACTGCATGCTAGGGTCATAGTAGCTAACCTGCAAACATTTCTTTCTAAGATCCTACATCCACTTGTTAGTCCAAACATTCTTTCTATGCATAGGTATAACATATCTTTCACTATTCTTAACATATCTACGTATATCAAACATTCTTTCATCTATTAGTGCCCTAGTTTTCAATCTAGGACAAAATGTATCAAACATACCTAGATACATACTTTTGAAACTAAAATTTCCACTTATATTACTTCTACGGAGCACAAAGCTTTCAGATCTAGAACTTTTCACTATTCTTACCTTTATTAGAGCATAGAGCTTGTAGATCTTACCTCCTTTCTTTTGATCAAACTTCTTTTCTTTAGCACAGAGCTTCACAACCTAAGTAGAATACCTCGCACTAGAGCGACATTTCTACGCACAGAGCTTTCATAATTTCAGGTCAGATCTTTACACAAATCTTCTTCTTTCTCAGTTCCCAAAAATTATAGTTTCAGATCAGATCTTTTGCACAAATATTCTTATTCTTTAGTTCCCAACAATCATAGTTTTAGGTCAGATCTTTGCACAAATCCTCTTCTTCCTTAGTTCCCAACAATCACAGTTTCAGGTCCCAGCAGCAGAACCATTTGTTGGCACAGGTGCAGACCCAGGGTTCAATGCTACAACAACACACCAACAAAACCCTAACTACCGACCCTTTCAACAACACCTGCGAAGCATATGAAGTCTCAACTGAGGTAGAGGTAGGGGTGGTTGCAGGACATATATGATTTAAGGGGTTAAATTTCGCAAATGTGCTAATTTTCAATGGTTTTCACCAAAACATTATCCGCTAATTTCCATTTTTTCTAAAAGCGATTCACCCAAATTCCATAGAACAAAAATTTTTTACCTTAAAAATCGCCAAAATTTTATAGAAACTATAGAAAATCATTAGAAATTTGAATATTTTTATAGAACTATCGCCAAACATTTTACATTTTGCATATTAAGGACTAGTAATATTAGCCCATGTTTATACATTTTAATATAAATTTCCATACTTAAAATCATCCCTGTTGCAGGACTTAGGTTTCTGCAACCTTAGCTAGGACATAGATCTATGATTGTAATACTTAACATAGCACTTAACACCGACATTTCATCAATATTTAACCACTATCTACTCCGCAGATAAAACAGAGCATCACATCATTCATTCAGATCTGATGTATCTAAGCACTTATCATAGAGAGGTAGATTAGATCTAGAAGATTCAAGCACTAAGCACATTCACATAGGTCAGATCTAACATCCATATACATCATTAACACAAATCATAAACATATCTATCTATCTATATCAAAACACTTAGCAAGTAAAGACATAAACACATCAAGACATTGCACAAAGCAGGGAAAAATAGCATATACGTGGTTCACCCCCACCCTGGGGATAAATCCACCAAATCTTCTTCTTTATTAGCTTCTTCAATAGGTTACAGGCATAGAGCCTCAAAACCCTACTCCACATAGGATAAGAGATCTGAAAAACTCACTATATCCTCCTTCCCCAAGTATATCTAAGCACACAACCTTCCACAACCTCTTACAATGACTTTCACTCAGCTCTGCAAGTCTCACACAGTATGCACAGAGCACTTACAATCCTTCAATCACATAGATCTAGTACTTAGCCATTCATAACTTCTCTTTTCTTACATTGCCTAGACATCTATTTATACTTTACAAAATAGGCCTAAGCATGAGTAAAACCATGGGATGACATCCCATACCCGTTACATAATCCCAAATCCCCAAAAGGACCCAAAAGGGGCTGAGATCCCGCTATATCTGCTTCGTCTTGCACTCCATCTTCGACAGGCTGTAGAAGTCCCAAAATAGGTCAAACTTGACCAAGGATCTCCCAAAACTTGGTCAAGGGACAAAATGCATAGAGAATTGTAGCACTCTGATAAACATTGAAAGGGAGTGTTGATGGTAGATCAACTCTCTAATATACACTCTAGGGGAGGGTTACCCTTCCTAGAAACTCAGAACAAAGGCTTAAAACTCAGAAACAATCACCCAAAATTGCCAGAAATTTGTGAAATTGTCAATGAAGAGGGGATAAAGGAAATAAATCAATAACAAACAAGAAAAATGATCTAAAATGTGGGAAAAAGGTAGATACAATCCAAGTAAATACAAGTCAATGTTCATCCCCAGTGGAGTCACCAGTTTCTGTTGTAGGAAAATCCCCCTCCAGATAGGTGAATATCCTCTTGAATTCTAGACCCCTAATACAAGACAGAAAACATACAAATGGAAACTAACATCAATGTGAATTCAATTGCCTCATCAAAAAGAGAAATATAAGGAAGAAAATGTGATGCACCTTATTTCATAGTTCATCCTCGCTACCTCCGATATGAGATTTATCTCCAAACTCTTCAGCACCACTCAATACAATCTGCAATGCAATAGACAACAACAGAAAAATAACCTCTACTCTACTGTACAATATTAAACTAATTAAATTCATTTATCAAGATTGACAATCATATGCAACAATACACAATCCTCAAGGGAATAGGTCAAGTAATATTAACGAGAAATTTAAAGAGATACTTACAATTTGTAGATGAAGTTGCATCAACCTCTCCAAGTCCTCCTGGTCAAGCTCTTGCATGATGCTCCCAAGATCATAACCAAAATCTGTCTCCCAATATCATAAGTTTGATACCTAAAATCTACCTCTATCTCCCTTCTCCATGGAAAGCCCTCATTATATATGATTTGGAGGCTTAACCACCATGGAGAGGATTACTCATCCGATCCACTAAAATGGGATCTCCAAGATATTTAGGGAGAAAATATCTCTTAAGTATTTTAGGGAGGAAATATCTCTCAAGGATTTTAAGGAGGATATATTTCAACCATCCATGAGATCCTCAACATCCTCTAAAAAATAGGAAACAAAATGTGAGGTGGATTCTCACACTAAATTAATTTCCTTTTCATGAATATTAATAATAATTCATGTGCACATAGTATTTTGACCTCCATAAAATATATTTCTCCTCCACATTCACTAGGGATTGTGACATATGTTACTTCATGGTGTTGAGGTGTATGCGACACTTAGAAAGGTGAATATGACACTTTTAAAACACTTGCAACACTTAGGGAGAGGTACCTAGATGTGCAAATTTGATGTGTAACACTCGGTGTCGACATCATATCTAACTAGAAAATGGAAATAGTTCAAGAAAACCATAGCCAGTTCATTAAAGTAAGAGTACTTCAAGTTGTCGAGCTCAATATACCACTTTGATGCACCCCCTATAAGAGTGTGTTGAAAAAGGTGCAACTGAACAAAGTCATCTTTCAACGAGTTCAATGAGAACCACACGTGAAAAGTGGTCACGTGATCACCCAGATATTTGCCGGTCTTTCCCTCAAATTTTTTGAATGTGAGAAGGAAACTTAGTCGACATGAGGGGCCAATGTGGATTGTGACAGATCGGGTCATTTAAAAATCTCGATAAGTCTAGAAAATGCAAGGTTTCCAGAAAGGGTAGTTTTGGTTGTGGAGTATTTAGATGAAAAGAGGGACCTGGATTTTCACTGGCACCAGGTTGCCAGGAAAAGTTGGACTGCCTGCCATGGTTTTGGTAGAAACCGTGGCCTTGACCAACAAAAGGAAATTGTGTCTATTGTTGCATCATTGATTGACTCCCAAAGTTAGATGACATTTATTGTGCAGATATTTCTCCTTGTGTAGTGTTCCAAGGACCTTGGTTGGAGATTCCCCCAGCCAATCCTCCTGGAATAAGTATTGAACCTTGCCCATGGTTCCATTAAGTTTGGAAGGGGTTTTCCCCGATCGACATCCCTTGCAAGGGAAACGAGCCTAGCTAAGGATTCCAAATACTTTGTGTGGAGTATACTCCTATCATTGCTCCTTGTGAAGGAATGGTAACTTGCACAAGGTTCTAATCGAGAAAGAAGATGAAGAAAAAGCGTTGTTTCCAAATGCACCAAACAAAGAGAATCACATTGATCCCACCAATGTCGTGTAGGATGAAGGTCCAAAACTGCATCCATTGAACGAACTGTAGTTAGGGTTAGGTCTAATCGGCTACTGAAACATGCCACCAAGCAAAGGGGACAGAGGAGGTATATGACCCCCACCATAAGGAATGGAATTAAATGAGGTGGTAGTAGCCATGATCGATCCTTTCAAGGGAGAATTAGAGCTCCCCACTCCTAGGGCCATGGTCCATACATTAGAGTATGTAAGAACTGAGTTCGATTCAAAGTCATACACCCAATATGAGAAGGGATTTCCTATCATGTTCTAAGTAAATGAAACAATGGTCGAAGCCATCAAAGGAATCGATCCATTTCCCAAAGTCGTGGGTGTCAGGAAAATTGTGGTCCTGATAGGCGGAGGTTGGGGAGAAGGTATAATTTCCCCTCCATTGGTAGTCGTAATGGGAGTACGAGGACTCCCTAATGAATTTGTAGTGTTTTCTTCCATCATCACTCAATAAATAGACTTTCATTTAGGAGAAGTCACCTTGGGGGGGACTATCTGAATTAAAAGAGATGTTGATAAGTTGGTGATCAGAGGATTAACTAGCCTGAAACCTTCAGTATCGAGGTAAGAGACGATGGATTCCTCTGGGGCTGGAAAATAGTCTCTCAAAGTTGGCTCAGGTACAGTTCCTATATCCCACTCACTTCGATCAATCCTTCTTAATCTAGTTTGTGCCTCAATAGTGGCAGAGGTGGCTCCAAAGTAATCAATGATAGGACCTAAAGCCTACGTGATCGAAAAATATATTGATATTCCACCTTGTGAAATTATCAAAAAACACAATACGGTTTGACTATCGTGAATGACATAACACAGACTAAAATTTCCTAAAGATAAATCAAACAAACAACTAACTAGTGGGAAGGACATTTACGCCAATCGACACTAGAGAAACTTACTGGTGCAAGTGAAACTCGAACATGGAAGCACCCTTCAGGTATACTTTTTGAAGTGATATATAAGGTCTACCCTAGGTACCACGGTATACCCTCATAGTCACCCGTGTAAGTCTGTAAAAATTGGCAACTGAGTTTCCAACTCGTAGGCAGTAACTAGGCGGTTACAATCGACAACCAGGATGATCGTAATGAGTAGGATAATAAGTCTGAAGCCCTTCAAGGGTGCTGAAATATATTGGTTTGAAAGAAAACTGTGGATATTGAACGAATTCGAGGTCCATGAGGCTCCATAGGAAAATGCGATCAATATCGTTCCCAAGAGAGACCCTCAATATACAATCCCCACTATGCTCGATTCAACTTTGGAGGGGTTATCTCCTCTACCTTTCCTTACACGACCTTGTGTTTAGCCCCTATGTTAGAGGGGGGTCTCAGATAACTCTTATGACACTGGAATTTAGGCACTCCCTATCTCACACTCCAATTTTTGTTTCAAATGGCCTTGAAGAGTTTCCTCTTCACACCTATTTCAAGACCCTAAAATCCAAAACTAGTTGGTGAACCCTACAAACAAAAAGTCTAATATATTTTAAGTTAAGCATTAATTTTATAGGTTTGATTTACGTAAAGGATGTGATCATGCAACTAATGGTGTTTGGAAGAGAAGAAAAATGAAGAAAACTTTAGATCATTTAAAATAAAATAAGATACTTCAAATTTAAATCAAAAACTTATAAAACCCTTTGTAAATATCAACTTTTCAAATTAATGTTTCAAGATATTATAATTGAAAGTTTCCTAAAAATTTATTTCGTTTGACTACACAAAACTAATTATACTTCTAGGAAAGAAAGAAATAACTTTGAAACTGAAATTCTTTTCTTTTGCAAAAAAACAACCTAGGCTACACTACCAAACTAAATGCAATTTTTATTTTTTTGTTTTTGAACTTCTTTAACAAGAAAAACCAAAGTAAAAATTATTTTTCATTTTTCTAAGCATAAAACAGGAAAAAGAGAATACATAAACCAAGATTGATAGAGACCCTAGGCCGACTGGGTAAATGTAGGGATTCAACAAGAAACCAAAGGAGGATCTTAAACTTGAGAGTTCACTCTAAACCTCTAGGGAAAACAAAGGAAAATCAAGAAACAAGTTGAAAACAAATCTTTAACCCAAGCTAAGGCCAATAATAGAGACTTTGTAAAATCCAAGAAATCCTTGAGAAGCCTAAAGTTTCTGTCAGGAAAGAGATAAACTTCTCTTTTTTAAAAAAACTTTCAAGACACAGAGACACAGGCTATTGCACCATCATCCTGCATATGTACGTGGGTTGTCTACTGTGAATACTACATATATACGTGGGCTGAGCCAAAGAAGAACACATACACCTATGATAGTTTTCAAAAATAAAAAAGACTAGGTAGACTGACTAGGCAGGGAAAGATGGTAGGTACCTTGTAGGTGATCAGAGACCCTTAAAATACTCAGTGAACTTGATTAAAAAATCAAAAGGCATTAAAGAATCCAATTAAAACCAAAAAAACTTCCTCTAAAACCCTATAGAGACTCCCTAGTGGAGTTGCCAATTCTGCTAGCGGGGAAAATCCCCCTATTATTATACTAGGGTCAAAGTATAGGCATAGATATGATCTCCTTTAAAAGACAATCCTATTGTCAAACTACCCCAAACATTCTAAAAGGATGAATATAAAGATATAGGAAAGTAGGTCATAAGTAGTACCTTCGGTCCTAACGTTCGATGTAGACCTCCTCGACCTTTGTAGCTTCCTAGGATGCTAGTCTCCTCCCAAAGATGACCTGCAAGAACACTTAGGGAAACAATGCTACAAATATTCTATCTCTACTCACCAATATTAGGGTTATATATAAACCATTATGCATAAATCAAATGAAAAACATAAACACATAATATTTGGGACAATAAAAAGATTATTTTATTCAATATGAATATTAAAAGTTACAACCTTCAACAATTGACGCTCTGCGAATTAGGTCCGGGCTCCTCTTAATGTTTCTCCAAGTGCATCAGACCAAAGAATTCTCTCACAATAATTTAACTGATCACTTTAGGGAAAGGGAAGGGATTGTATAGGAAAAAAGGCTAGAGAGGGAATACTGAGGCCAAATCTTAGAAAGAGATGTAATGTTTGGAATAAGAGGGGGGAAGGGATTTTGGCAGAGTTTCTCTATTCTAATTCTTTATGTTGGAATGGGACTCCAAGACTTCCTTTTATATGAAAAAAGGATAATTATTTGGTTTGGGGACGGGATACAATGGGAGAATTGGTTGGGAAACCCTTGATAGCCCGTAAACTCCACCTAATTCCTTGCAACTTTTGGAGGTAAATGCATGTTGTCTAGCAAGCAACTAGCATATGTATGTTGTATGTCTAGTATGCAGCTAGCGTATGCACATAGGAAGTAGTGTAGAAATATGTGTACATGCTCCAAAAAATGGTTTTTAAAAGAGATATCCTCAACAGTAATTTGACAAATTGTGAAAGTAGAAAGACCAATTCCATGTATGCATAGATAGGGAATT